>PVIH01009322.1:0-83341 GCA_004025045.1 Sigmodon hispidus | reverse complement strand
GGAGGGGGAAGAGACCTTGAATAAGGATATATAGGGAAAGCTGAACACAAAGAAAATATATGTGTAGCAATCTTATTTGTATTTCTACCCTTGATAAGCCATGCTTATGATTCTTATCCTCTGTATAGTTATTGTTAACTCTTCTGCATTTTAAATTCTTTTTACTGGTTTTTTTTTTTGATAAATACAAAATAAAGAAGAAAAAAAAAAGAAAAAAAAAAAACAACCTTGTCAGCACAAAAAAAAAAAAAAAAAATCTGCCTTTGTTACTTTCTGCCTCTAACCTTACAGGTAGGCTAATTAACATCTATAAACTTCAGTTTCTTTTCTACCTAAGTAGAAGGAGTAATGCCTGTCTTGCATTGATATCATGAAACTCAATGCACGGAGCTGTAACAGATACAACCTTTGTCTGACCTTACCTGGGTCCTGCATGCTGGGACTCAATCAGGACTAAAAATATTTGAGGGAAAAAAGCATGTTTGTACCAAGTATGTAGAGACCACTTTTAATTCTCACTATCCCCTAAACAGTCCACCTAACACCTATTTATACAGAATTTACATTGAGTATTGAAAATCATCCATAGAAGATTTCAGTTAAATATAAAGTTTAACACAGATTACAAGTAAATGTTACAACATTGTACTTAGTAGACTTAAGTGTCCATGGACTTTGACATCCTGAAGGGGACCTGAAGCCAATCCTCTACATCCGCTGATTGACAATTCTAATCACCAAACTAAATATAGCATTGTTTTGAAAATGAATACTACAAAAATACTAATAAGGACCCTATATTTTCCATAAAGCTTTAAAAGTGATGGTAGAGAGAAACAAAGAATTTGTGTGTGGTGTTAGGTCTTCCTTAGCCTGCTGATGCCAAGTCCAGACAGCTTTAGTACCACCTGGATCAGGCAGAAATGCTGGCTCTGGTGCTCCCTGCATGGCCACATCTGATCCAGCCTCAGCTCCTTCTTCAGAGTGAGATAAGTGAGATCTGTTGAGTTAGGTAGCCATGGAGCCTTTCATTCTGTGTGCAAAGCAGGTGTTTAGCATAGGTCACCCAGTTATACCAACTACTTACTTATTAGGTATTAGTGGGAGCTCATCACATTATACGAGGTACTGAGAAATTTGAAGATCAAAAGGAGGAGGAAGCAAAAATCACTAGAGCCTGATCTATAGTCTCATAGAAAATACAGTGCGTACCATGATCTTCTGTCCTGGCCACATGACCAGGACACTTAGAGAACTTCTAGTAACATTAAAAACCTGCTTTGTACTCAGAGATTCTAATGGAGCTGGTCTTAGGTGAAGCTCTCTATCAGTCTTTTACACAGCTCCCAGGTGATTCTAATGTAACCAGGACACAGAAGAACTGGTCTATCTGTAAACTGATACAAACACTCAGTTGTTACTGGTATCATGTGCTCTGAGATCCAACCATATTTCATAAAATGTGAAACCATCAAATTTCACACATGGTCACAGACTAAATGCCCTGTCACCTTAGCTGCTTACTAAGTACAGCTCACCAGAGCAAATCTGTGAGTGGGACATTCTGCACCTTTATTTCATGACCCCCAAGAGAAGACAAAGACACAGTCAGTAGGCAGGAACTGAATCAACCCGAGAGATTGGTAGGATACTGTGAGGAGCTGATTCCCCAAAGCAAGTCTGTTCCTCTGCTTTGTCAAATCCTGCCCCTCTCTACCCTAGTCCTTGACAGGGTCTTTGCTCCAAAGTGCTCAGCCTTGAAGGCCAAGAGGCCTCCTTTGTGGAAGAGTGATGATAGTTTACATTGTTAGGCGACCTCTAGAAGGTTCCTTAGCTTCCTGATGAATTGGTTAACAGGTCTTACAGAGAAGGCAAAGGTTTGGCTTGGGGAAAGGGGAAGGATAGCAAGGGTTTGCTCTGTCCGTGGTACTGAATAGTGCCTGCCCTGGAGAACCTGCGTGCTGAAGGTACTGCCAGAAGATAAGCCCCATCCATACCCCACGAGAGCTTGTTAAAAATGAAGAATCAGAGACCCCATCTCCAGCCTGATGAGTCAGAACCTGCCACTTACAAGCACCTAGATGATCTGTGTGCCTATTAAAGTCCAAAATGCAGGGTTTTCCAGTGGGAAGCTGCATCTCTTTCATGAGCCATGAAATGAACTTAATGCATCAGAAAGACCATTTTGAAGGGTTTGAAAAATGAAATGGGTTTGAAAAAAATTAAAAAATGTCAGAGTTCATCCCAGGTAGCAACAGCAAGCTTTGTTCTTACATACAGGTCTTAGGCAGGACTTAAAATAGCCATTACTATGAGCTGTATTTTAAACAATGCCTAAATCTGTTGTTTTAAGACCACATACTGTCGATTCTTATCAGGTATCTCTGAGAAGTCTGGCCAGATTGGAAAACAAACAGCTGAAGAAAAGGAGGTTTCATCCCAACAGAACAAGGATGAAAGAGGGACCCTGAGGATGCTGGAGAGGTACACAGCAGCAAGTCATGGAAAAGAGAACAATTTAGGAGGCTGGTTTTGGTGCCGTTCGACAGCTCTTACAAGAGAAACAACAACCCAACAGTGGGCAGCTGTGATATGGATGAGCAAGTGTACTTACTGAGGCAGAGGGGCCTTCATCTGAGTATCACTGTCCTTAGAGAAATTTTAAAGTACTCTTGGTTTTTCTTTCTAAGTCAGTGGCATTTTGTAGCATTTTAGCCCACCCTGAGAACAAATATGTCAGTGATTTTATTTCTCACTGTGAGCAGCGGGTTTTTGGTACTGCGGGAGTCACTCTTGTTTCTCATGGCTTGTTGCCATTTGTCCCAAGAGGGAGTCGGGGCGGTGTAGTTTATGGTCAGTGACCAAGGTTCTTTGCTTTGCACTGCTGCTAAACTTTCTCCCTACTCACTATTCACACCCCCACTCCCCCGATGGAGAGGCATAGCTCTGGAAAACTTTGGAAAGGCATAAATGGAGGCCTCTTTATAATGTACAAAGATTCTTTGTTCGTTTCAAGGGGTGACAGAACCAAATGTCAAGAGCAGAAGTGACACTGTGATTTTTCTTTCTTTCAGGCCTGGGCAATGGGAGTTATTAACCTTTGGCCACATGTCTGCTATTTCATTCACACAACAGTGTCCTACATTCCATTTTGCCTAGGAAATTGGTGTCTAATGCAAGATGACAAAAACGACTTTTAAAATCATTTTCTTCCAGGCTAGTAGAGTTTATAGAACACTGAGCTCAGTATCCCCACTTGGGTTAATTCTGCATGGAGGAAGTGGGACAGGATACACACACACACACACACACACACAGAGAGAGAGAGAGAGAGAGAGAGAGAGAGAGAGAGAGAGAGAGAGAGAGAGAGAACTGTCCTGGAACTCACTTGGTAGACAAGGCTGGCTTTGGACTCACAGCAAACTGCCTGCCTCTGCCTCCCAAGTACTGGGATTAAAGATGTACACCACCATGTCTCTCTCCATACAACTTCTTACAGCTGGTCTTGAATCTACAGTGTGACTGAATCCAGACCATTATCTCCTCCAAAAATAAGCTTTTACAAAGTCCAATTAGACAGTTTCACTTTATATTTTAAACAAAGAAATAACTAAAAGATAAAAGTCTACAAACTTAGGAAACTTATGAACTTATGAAAACAAGTGTTCTTATTTAGAGTATCTCATTTCTGGAGTCATTTTCAGTACCCAAAACTTTAAAATAATTGTCCTGGTCCAATATGGCAGGTGGAGTGGTTATTACTGAAAACACAATTATCGAGGGCCTTCATAGATTTATCTCATTTAATGCAAACAATAAACAATGGGGTGTGTGCTATGGTTCCTATTTTCCAAGATGGTGAAAAAAAAAAAAAAGCACAGAGAAGTCTACTGTCTATCTCACAGCACACAGCTCATCGAAATGATAGAGACACAACCTAAGCAAAAGCAAATGTGAATATAAAATGCCAGTCAAGCTGTCCAGGGTAACTGCTTTCTGCCATAAGTTCTAAAAGCCCTGGCATACTGCAGTGACCCTGGGATAATTTGGTGGCCCTAATATGCACAGTGGCCCTGGTGTGTCACAGTGGCCCTGGTGTGTCACAATGACCCTGGTGTGTCATAGTGGCCCTGGCGTGTCACAGTGGCCCTGATGTGTCACAGTGGCCCTGGTGTGTCACAGTGGCCCTGGCATTTTACAATGGGTCTGTTGTGTCACAGTGGTTCTGTCACGTCACAATGATGCTGGTGTGTCACAGTGGCCCTGGCATGTTACAGTGGCCCTGGCGTGTTATAGTGGTCCTGGCATGTTACAGTGGCCCTGATGTTTTATGGTGGCCTTTCACGTGACTTCTTGTTATTTTTTCCATCCTGCTTTCATCCTGCTGGGTCCTGCACTGAAGCCGGGTGATATTTCCCCTTGCTGCTGTCCTGTGTGGCTGGATAGTCATTCACAGAAAGAAGGTTTCTGGAAGCTTTTCATGCTGGCCCAATGACACCCGCTTCCTGTCTACTCAGTCATCCACTTCGGAAAAAACAAAAACAAAAACCAACTAACCAAACCAACAACGCTAGCCTACTAGCACAGTGGAGAAATTTCGTCAGATTCATCTGTGAGGCTGAATTTCCTCAATAGTACAGTTTAAGCATTCCAAAACTGGGTTAATGCTTGGAAGAAAATGGTCCTATCTGAGAAATGACACTTAAAAAACCCTGATCTGAATACAAAGACAGTTGATTTTTACACAATAACACTTTCCTTGGGGCCTCTGGTGATCCACACACTACGAATAAGGGGCTACAAAACTGTACCAAGTCATCATCTGAAACCATGTATTTATTTACCAGCAAAAAAACACAAAATCATTGTAAATTCTAACAAGAATGTCAGCTGGAAGGAAATTCATCTTGGCTTACCGCCAGACCTTGCCCTACAATGAAGCAGCCCTGCTTGTTAGGAAGTTTTACCCAAACTCGTGCTAGTAAATATTTAACTACTGCTCCCCCAAAAGAAAATAAGTAAGTCAATGAATAAATAGTGCTGATTTGCAGAGTTTGCTCATGCCTGTGGTGTAAATATTCCTGTCATGGCTGGCTTCAGGCAATCGGAAAAGTTATCAGAGGAGACTGGGAACACAGGTGCAGTTTCTACTACCAAGATGAAGCGGACTTATGACTTCAGGAAGACAGGATAATGTAATAAAAGAATTGGGAAATAGTGAGTATCAAGTGCTTTCTCTTTGTTTTTAACATGATTTATTTACAAGTAAGCTTATGTCCTTTAATTTTTAATTCTAACTGTGTTTAATAACTAGCTCCTACAAATCTCTTAATAATTAACGATGCAATGATGTCTTCTCGTCAGCCACCATGGAGGGTGCAGACCTTCGTGGGGACTTTACTACCCTAGGAATGGACATGGGCTATTGGATGCTGAATGGCTGCTTATCACAAAGGTTATCACATAAATCTCTGAGCCCACACTGCCCAGCCATCAGCTACTGCTATGTGTGTAGTCTTACTGTCCTTAGAAAGTTTGGTGGCTTATCATGGCTTCCTATGTGCCTATAACAGTGTCCAGAGCTGTGCACGCTTTAATTTAGTCTCTGGATCCAAATGTCAGTAGGTAGATTTGGAGTGGGTATCATTCCCATTTTACAGATTGAGAAACTGAGGCTTAGAGATATTAAACAACTTGCCTAGAATTAGAGAACAGCTCCATGAAGATGTTTGACTTCCAATCCTCTTTTTAAAAACAAGTATATTACTCTGACATGACCAAGCCATACACTATTTATACTATCCCATTGTCCTCCAAGGAAAACCCATCTAGAAAAACAAACAAACAAACAAACAAAACAGTTTGTTCACAGTTAAAAATTTTAGCAGCATTGCTTAGTCTCTGGGATCCAGAAATTAAACAGCTCAGAGTACATAAAGGAAGTTTTTAAAAGACTACCACATGCTATTTTATTCTTTTAGTTTAGCGATCAACAATAAAATCAATTAAATTATTAAACTTAAGTTAGGTTTTTCTATATAAAACAATTATCATTGTAGACTCTCCCCCTGAAAAAGCAGTAAAATGTGCACAACATAGCTTTCTTGCACTAATAGACAATGTGGAGTACACCAATAAGATGCCCAGCAATGCATAAGCTAGTGTGGGGGCTTGAACCCTGTGCTGACAGTATCCTCCTTTGCTTTATCCAGAGGAGATCACAGTGGTAAGCTATGCCCCCCCAGGTAGATAGCTAAGAAGGGCCCGACACCATATCCCATATCCGTGTATCACACAGGTGCAATGGGCACATATGTCTTAGTTGAGAACCAAACCTTCACTCCCTGTTGTGCTTCCAAACAGGACGATAACTCTCCAAAAAGCCAATGACATTCTCTGCTCCACCCTGAAGCTTTCTCCTGAGTCCCTTAGTCTATGGTAGATGGATCATCACAGCTAGGTATAGCTTGAGGGTTGGCAGATGTTTTCACCAATATGCTAAAGGCTTTACCCATTGTTAGTGGGCCTAGGGTCTAACTCCCACCCACTATGGTTTACCACCTACCTTTTACAGTAGAAGGTCCAACAGAGCAGGCAGATCACAATCATAGTAGAGCTGGTAGAGAGAGCCCAAAGTACACAGCCCACTTCTGCAGTCTCCAGGAGAGCCCGCCAAGACTACAGCCAAATGCAAGCATTTGCACTCAGTGTTTACCTGCAAAAGTCTTTGTTACCAACTTCAGCAAGATCCCTGGGCCATGCATATTGGTGGCTTTTTCATCATGCCTCTGTAGCATAGATAGGCTGGAAACAGATGCATGATGCAAACTGTCTAAATTGCAAGCAATGATTCTGTTGCAACAAACACAGAGAGGACTATCTGGCTCTTGGCTGGGAGTGAGGGGGTTTCTCACTTTAAAACCATTCAAAATAACAATTGAGGATGAAAGGAACATTGTGATAATGTTTTCAGCATGAATGACGTGGCAGCCTAGGGTTTTTTCCCCAGTCGTCAGAAGTAGCAATTCAAGGTGTCTATTGCAACTCCACTTCTTGGATGCTAAACAAGCCTCAGACATTTGGGAAGCTCACACTGCCAATAAATTGCACAGCCATGATTTAAAGCCCTGTTTGCTTTTGCTGAGAATGCTTATTCCAACTATACTGCAGCTCCTGCCTATAATGACGGGAAAAAATAATTACCGAGGGCTTATTTGGTACCAATAATAATGACGAAGATAATAGCAATGATGAAAACAGCTGACATTTTGTATATGCCACGTAGTGATAAAACTCGGGTTCTAAGCCATGCTAAAAACTTTCATTTTTGAGGTGAGAAATGGGAAAGAGAGCTTATGTGACATGCCCCAAAGTTATTGGGGTAAGGCACTTAGGTGCCTCCACAGAAATGTTTCCCTTAGCTTCTTCTTACCAGTTTTAGGGAAATAATAGATGGTGCCATCCATTCTCACATGTGGAAACCCAGGTCAAAAGGTTTCTTCAGAGATGCATGGCTGAGGATTTTAAGCATTTATCTAGTGGTGATCGTGTTTCAGGAGCAGAAGACCTGACTTGGGAGCAGGCTTGCTGCCTTTGTAGAACATCAATTAAGCCCCTTATTCTCTATGCCTTACTTTACCCTGGAGAACAGTGAGAGGCTCTAATGACTGCCCCATCCTGCTTTGCTGGCTGCCACTAAGAACTGTGGTGGACTCTTCTCTTTGCTCAGAGAAGGGCTGGCTTCAGCTCCACACTCCGTCATCTCCACCGCCCTGCCCAGTATGTTTCCAGGCAAATAAACAGCCCCAAACGCTTCCTGAGTCAATGCTAAATGCGTCTTCTCAGTGTGATCTCGTTTATGAATCTGTAGAAAGGGTTTATTGCAATGCTGTTGATGGTTCAACGTCCCAAATGATTTATCAGAGAAAGTGCTTTAGAGGAGCAGTAAACCATCACAGAGAAAGAAGGGGGTTACCACCCAATTTCTGCTGGCAAGGACCGAGACAGCCATAGCTGAGAGGAAACAGGCAATCTGTCAGAGTTCAAACAACTTGTCACCAGCTCCCGTGACGACTTTCTCCACAAACAGGGAATGACAACATGATGAACAATTTGGGACACACTGAAGGAGTTAGCAGAAACTCACAAAGCCTGTTGTGTTGGAGCCTCAAGACCTTCTGGGAGCAGTGTGTCTCAGGACTATCCCCATCCTAGCTAGAAGCTGGCCTTACACAGACCTCACGGGGTGGGGGGGGGGAGTTAGTTTGGCCTGCTCTTTTGCATTGTGGGAAGAAAGGGCAATGAGAGTAAGGGCAAAGGGCAGATGAGCTGGCAAATGAGGATATAGTGAACTGTGTCTGAGATGGGATTCCATGGGCCTGAAATCCAGGTGAGGTCACGTGCACTTTCTGAGGGGAAATGATGAAAATCACAGGTCACAGGCTCTTGGAAGGCCCCATTCAGTTCATCTTTCCTTCTCTGCATCACCTCAGGCCAAGTCCTTCTCAGGACTCAATGTCCACATCCTCATATCACAGCACCAGAGGTTCTCTCCCTATGATGCTCTGCTGGTAAAATCCTACCTCTCTCTTCAATTTTCCAAGTGTTCTCCGACTGGGAAGTCTCCTTCCCCATCGGAGTTGGATTCCTTCATGTGTTTGTTCCATATACATAGATAAAAGCATGGGCTAGCCTGGGATAGCCTGATGCTTTACTATTGGATGTCTTTAAAGTCAGCATGTCTGAATGAGGGACTCTGTGTTAGCACTTTACACTGGGCCCCACTCAGTATGTATCTGGCCCTCTTCTTACCCCTTCAGGCTGTGCCTCCATATACCTTACAAGTTCCTGGAGTGAACAGTCTACCGTTATTACATTAGTTGTCTGATTTTTTCACTCTGCCTTATTACCAAAAGGAGAGAATATTTAAACAGTGATAAGGAATGTCTAACCTTTCCTAAAACTCTATGACCACAGACATGTAGATGAGATAGAAAATACAGAATGGAAACCCAAAGTGAGTTATGAATTATCTTCTTTCTTTTTTAAATATTTATTTTATTTATTATGTATACGGTGTACAGAATAGGGCACCAGATCTCAGTACAGATGGTTGTGAGCCACCATGTGGTTGCTGAGAATTAAGCTCAGGACCTCAGGAAGAGCAATCAGTGCTCCTAACCTCTGAGCCATCTCTCCAGTCCCCGAATTATCTTATTTCAACAAGCAGACTTCAATTGTGACTCGGTATCTCCTAGTGGGCTACTGGGACAAGAATTCACTGCTTTCATAGTTCTGTCCTTACAAAATAAAATGAAACACTCTAGCAAGATATGAATCTTTAAAAAATATTTAGTTATTTTTGTGTGCATTGGCAGGCTGTGGGATGTCCTTCTGTAAGCTCTGAATATGTATTGCTCTCATTGGCCGATAATAAAAGCTGATTTGGCCTATCGCCAGACAGAATAAAACTGGGCAGAAAAGACAAAAGAAGATACAGGAAAAAAGAAGAGCAGAGTTGGAGCAGACAGGAGCCAGCTGCCCAAGAAAAAGGATGCAAAAGGACCAGTAAGCCTAGGTCATGTGGCAATATATAGATTAATAGATATGGGTTTTAGTTTAAATGAAAGAGCTAGTTAGTAATAAGCCTGAGCCATTGGCCAAATATAATTAATACAAGCCTCTGAGTGGCTATTTGGAAGTGTTTGCACAGAAAGAAAACTCTGTTTACATGAGTGTTTTATGTCTCTGTGAGGGTGCCAGGTCCTCTGGGACTGCAGTTACAGACAGTTGTGAATTGGGTCTGGGAATTGAACCCAAGTCCTCTGGAAGAGCAACCAGTGTTCTTAACTATTGTGCCATCTTTCCCAGCCCCTAAGATATGTATTCTTCATGGTGGGTATGTGTGTGTGTGTGTGTGTGTGTGTGTGAGAGAGAGAGAGAGAGAGAGAGAGAGAGAGAGAGAGAGAGAGAGAGAGAGAGAGGGACAGAGAAAGGGGGAAGAGGAGAGAGAGAGAAGTGTAAGTACAGATGCACCTGTGTGAGTCAGAGGACAATGTCTGAAAGTCAGTCTTTACCTATGAGCTTCTGGGACATTTTCTTGTCTTCACTTCCCATCACACTGTAAGAGTTCTGGGCTTACAGATGCATGGTCCATCACATATGCTATCTTTTGTGGGTTGTAAGGAATCGACTCAGGTAGTCAGTCAGGCTTGTACATAAAGTGCTTTTACCCACTAAACCTTTCCTCATCCTCTCTTAACATCCTTAATATGAAAAAAAAGTAGTATTATTTTCCATGATAATCATCATCTAAAGGATCTTGTAAGCCAGAATGCCTTCAATCTGGTCTCTGTACCTCCTTAATCAGTCTCCTCCATTCATATTGTCATGGGGTGAGTACCACAAAGGGAGAGCTCCATGGCTGATACTGGATTCTCCAATGGATACAAAAGATGCACTGGGCTCTAGTGGAATGTGCTCCCTTTCCCATAATGACCCCTCTTTCAAGTTAATGGAATATGCATACGGTCCTGTTCTATACACCAAGGTACAATATGGAGAACCTACTAGAATGTGGGATCACAAATTCCTGAAGGTCAAAGTCCTTTTTTTCTTGCTTCCTATTCTAGCAGGCCTAACCCAAGACTTATCATGTAACCAGCATATGAGAACAGTGGTCAGGCATCTGCATGAATATGTGACCTAAACTAATAGCAGACTATCTGGCTTGCTTTCCATCTAGGACAAGATGGGGCTGTTCCTAACAAATACTACCTTTTTTCCTAGCTCTAGATCTTATGAGAACTTCTTGGGTCTGGGACTCATCAGATAAACCAGCCTTTTCTGAGTTCTATGGGTTCCTGTGTGTTCACCTTAATCTAGTCAGAAGTTACCATGAAAGTATGTGTGTATACCATTGGCACTGATAATTTGTTTGACTCAAAGTGAGTTATTCTCTCCAGTGTGGGCAGGCCTCATCTGGTCAGTCCTCATTCAGTCCACAGAAGGCCATAAAAGAAAAAGCCACTGTTTTGCAAGAGAGGCACAGAAGTACTGCTCACCTCCAAGTTCAATGTAGAAATTCTGTCTAAACTTCCAGGCTGCTCAGTTTGCCCTGGACATATTGGACTTGGCAGTTCCAACAATCACATGAACCAATCCCTCCAAATAAATCTCTTGTTTTAAAATGCACTGTGTATTGCATGGATGTAAATCTATGAATATGTGACTAGATTCATATGTATATTAGCTGTTGAGTAGCTGGCTTATATATCCATAGAGACAGGTAGATAGACAGACGTACCTTAGTGGTTTTGTTCCAATAAGGACCTTGCACAGTGCCTGATTATGCTGAAATATCCTAAATAGCATTGCTGCTCTCCCCATAGTCTATATCCACCATAAGTGTATACCACTAGCACACTGGATACAAAGTGAGTGTGGGGAACAATCTGCCTAGGTTTCAAAAAATGACAGATAAAATTGGAGTCAGGAAGAGGCTATTCCTAGAAGAAACCTCTTTGCTGTCAGGTTTTCCAGGGAGTCCTGGCAGATACACACAATCACCGGGCTGGGACATGTTCTCAGGTCCTTTCACTAGCTACAACATACAAATTGATGGTTGAGATGTTGCAAAATTGACTGGAGATTAAGGAAGTACAGTGGATGTCACTGAATCTGATGATCTACCACTGAGAAGTGAATGGTACCCAAGCTAAGGATGCAGGGCAGGGGGGGGGGATGCTCTAATCTCCAAACCTATAAAGACCTCTTTAGACATAGATATAACTAGGAGAAGTCTGTCATCTTTTCCTCTCAAAGACACTATGGAGACGGAATGACAGTACCATGTTGAGAAACCTCAGATAACGAAAGTGTCCAAGGTGGAATTGTAACTGACAGCAGTTACATATTTGTCTCTTCAGTTTGTCCCCTCCGTGCTCTGTGATGGCCAGTCTTATGCTAACTTGACAGATTAATCTGAAAGGAGGGAACTTCAATTGAGAAAATGTCTCCATAAGATCCACCTGTAGAACATTTTCTTAATTAGTGACTGATGGGGGATGACCCAGTATACTGTAGGTGGTGCTACCACTGGGACAGTGGTCCTAGGTTCTATAAGAGGGTTGGCTGAGCAAGCTATGATGAGCGAGCAAGTAAGCAGCACCCCTCCATGGCCTCTGCATCAGCTCCCGCCTCTAGGTTCCTGCCCAGTTTGAGTTCCTGCCCTTACTTCTTTCAATGATGAACAGAGATTTGAAAGTATAAGCCAAATAGACACTTTTCCTCCAAGTTGCTTTGGCCGTGTTTTTTCATCACAGCAATAGAAACCTCTAACTAGGACATGTTCTTGAAAAGAACTCTCCATTGTCATAAGTTTAGCTTCATTGGCTACTAGCTGTGTGAGTGTGGACAGGAAGGCTCCCAGCAGCAGAGTTTGCTGTCAATGGCTGCCTTTAGGGTCACATTTGAGTATCCACCTGTAGAACATTTTCTTAATTAGTGATCCCATAATCCTAACTGTTAGTATTTTGCTCGTGGAAGGATGGAACATGCTGACATGCCTCCAGGAGGCCATGTTGAGTTTATTGGGGTCTGGATATCCAGGGAATGGGTGAGGAGGGGAGGAAGGAAAAAAAGAGAGAGAGAGGAGAGAGAGAAGAAAGAGAAGATATGGGGCAGAAAAGGGATCCCTGCTACATGTTGCATCTCTTTAAAGGGTGATCATATAGACACACCCCAAGGCATGAGAGCATGCTCTGCAGGCGAGGCATGCATGTTCTGTGTGGGGAGGAGGGAGGCTGCAACATGGGGACACTAGAATCACACGGCCATGCTCAGGAGGCAAGCTAGGGTGATGTTTACCTACTAACACTAACTACCCTAGGAAGATCATGTGAACTCTGGAGTTCTAGAGTAGTCTGGGCACCATAATCATATCCTATGATGGTTAATATTGTCAACCTGACATTTTCTGTAGTCAGCTATGAGGCAAACCTCTGGGATATCTGTAAGGAAGTTTCTAGATTGGATTATTTGAGATGAGAAGAACCAGCCAAAATGTGAGCTGCATCATTTAATGGTCTATGGTCTTGGAGTACAATTGAAAAGTATTATTTCTCTCTTCTTCCTGACTGTGGATGCAGTGTGACCGGTTCCCTCATGTCCCAACTAACATGTCTTCTTCCCTGAAATAATGGACCACATCCTCAAACTATGACCTCTAATAAGCTTTACTTCCTTACATTGTATCTGCCAGGGATTTCATCAAAGCACTGAGAAAAGTAACTTACAGACTCCTTCTGGAAGGAAGGGGTACCAATTGAGACCATGCTATCTGGTGCCTGTCAGGCGCTCAGGCCTCAGAGACTATGGTCATCACTTTTCAGTTTATTGGGTCAAAAGTATGGAAGGGGTTCTGAATTGTTCCCGTATCTCTGATAGTATCCCACACACACGTACCCTACACACACCAGCAGCACATGTCACATCACACGTCTCAGCACCTGTCAGCCTCAAGGGAGCACAAGACTCCAACACCACTAAAGATTTTTACACAGGTGGGAGGGTGCGTGTGTGTGTGTGTGTGTGTGTGTGTGTGTGTGTGTGTGTTGTGAAAAATCAGGAAACCAAATCACTCTGTGAAGTCATTAAATATGCGCCTGTGTGTATCTATGTGTGTTTTTCTCATTCCCACTTTGGGCTGGGTGCCTATTATTAACCATCATCCTCAGAGAGAAAACGTGAGCCCTATCCCAGGAACGTACTTGTGGGAAAAGAGACTTCCTAATATAGCGAGTGTCATCAACAAGTTCTCAAAAGTCCCACCGCTCTGAGGCAGACCCTGGCTCCAAACCCACCTTGTGCTCCTTTGCCTGCAGACTGAAACTCCTACTGGACATGGAAGAGTCCTGAAGTGCACTTCTCTACTTATTACACACCTTTCCCAAGGTAAACTCATAACCTTCCCATGACTTTGCTCATGGCCGACACTATCCAGTATCCCCCAGGTCTGTGTCCTTTATCCTAGGAGTTTCAAGCCAGTCTTCAAGCCTTTTGGCAAAAGCTATATTTTCTCCAACCCCATCATGACTCCCAATCCAAAGAAATCTTTTCCTGTCCTGAAATCCCATATCTCTGGGCTCATTTTTCTTCAACAACATTTACTGTTTGGTGTGACAAAACTGTCATATTCCTGTATATTTTGAGTCCCCCTTTCCTGCCTGTTAACTGCTTGGTCCAGGTGGGATTCTGTAGCAGCCTTCATAAACTATAGTGAGATATAGAGCAGACCCTCCCTCAGCAGAATCCCAGCATCCTATCTAAGGACTATGGGGCTCCAGACCCACACCAGCCCCTGTGGGATTCAGCTGCATCTCCTCACGCTCTCTTTTTAAGGATAGGGGACAGATTTATTCATCTGTATTCCTATGCCTGTGTACCAAGACTAGCAAATCTGTAGGTGTTAGTATTGACCCACCATTAAATATGTTATGAAAATATTAATAAACAAGAAAAGAAGCAAAACGAAACCCTGGGACCATAAGTTCTAGAAGGCCACCAGCTTTGCCTTGCTCAGTTCTCTTGCCCTGTTGAGGGTTGCATTACAGCATATAGTGAAGAGCTGATACGAGCTACTCAGAACTGAATTACACATAAGTCCTGGTTCTTAAAACAAAACATTAATCTTCACAAATACTCAGGCATGTTCCTCAGGCTTAGCAGGGTGAGGTTGTATAAGTCAGCCTGGACATAAAGCAAGAAGACTATGTAGACAGATTTAAGTGCCAAAGAAATAGATAATTTTAATGGATACTGTATTTCTAGAGATAAAAAATTCTCTGATTGAGGCAGAGGCTGAGGGTTCGACTGCCAGATGGTGGTGAAGTTTAATTTGTATCAACGAGGAAGGCATACAAGTCCATGTATTCCTTCCCAGTACGCAAACGTTCAGGGCCAATAGGAAAAGTACATTTTAAAAGAAAGCTTTATGATTTAATAGTTCCCCTGCCATCATTATCACCACAAAAATGCCCTACATCACTTGCATAAAATATATTACCTCAGTGAATGTAAGTCAATGTGATAGCACAGTTTATGGTGCCTAGGGTAATCTGGCAAGTTAAGTTTCAAAGTTCCCATTCTACAGTTATGAAAGCTGAGTCTTAGTGAATTAATTTGTGCAGCTTTCCCAAGCTAGTTCAAGGCCAGACTTGGAAGTCAGATTAAAATAAGCAAAAAACAAAACTACCTAGTTTTGTGGACTTTGCGCTAAACCAGACCAACCTAAGAATATTAATAATATTAATAGAAAAAGGACACCCTGGGGAAATGGGAAAGCTCAGCTATCTGAATCCCTGCTCTCTGAGGCTTATGTGTGTGCGCCTAAACAGACACATCCCTCTTGCAGATGACACTAGAATGTCAAGGTCTCTGAGCCCTGGGGCTCCAGGTTCTTCCCTGTGAACTATGGAGAAACCTGTTTCCAGGACACAATTTAGAGAGTAAATGATTCGGGGAACAGCAGCCCCATAGCCTGTCTGCCAGGCCAAGGTGCATCAGGTGAGGAAAGTATGCTGAGATTGCCTGAAAAGGTGTCTCAGCAAGATGTCCTTTCTTGCTGTTTTCTGGAGCTTATACTCTGACCTATCAGACCCATCCTAACACCCAGTCAGGACTTCTGCTATAATCAAGAACTTAAGGAAGAAGACAAATGTTTACCACATTTCTGCTCTGGGTACCCAATCCCATTTTCTATACAGGGCTCAGCAAGACAGATCTGTGTTCCCATCAGTCAATATGGGCACAACAATGCAGAAAGGCCATTGAGTTACCAACAGCCAAAGACAGTGTGGCAGGCTCTGAATGCCAGCTCAGGGATGCCCCCCTTTGGTACCCACTCTCCCTTCTCAGACTAGGTAGAGGTGCTCTGTCTTTTCAACTTCAAGAGGGCAGAACTAGGAGAACCATGGCATATATAAAGACAGAGGCTGTCTCTGTCTGGTTGAGTCCAGGAAAGTCATTAAATCTCATGGTGAGAGATTGCTATCTTTGAACTAGCAAACTCTCCAGCTGCCATACTTATGGGATTCTCTTCAGGATGCATGGTTGGAGGCACTGAGGATGCAATATGGACGTATAAGGACTGAGTGCAGAAAAGTCTGTATACATAGCATCTTCTAGAACATGCCCATCATTTTGATAGTTTGAACAGACTTGTGCTACTACACATTTAGAGAAGAAAAGAAGAAAACCACCACCAACTGAATCCTATGTGCTATGCCCCATACTAAGCATTTTTATGTATTATATTGCATTTGGTCACTAACAGATTGTCACAGATGAAACTGAGGTTCCTAAGAGGTCAAGGTCTTTTCCAGTTATAAAGAATCATACAAGCCAAGGTCTGACAGACTCCAAAGATGGTTGTTTTTCTTTCTGTGGGGATTGAATTCAAGGTCTCATGTGTGCTAAACCAGTGCTCTCCCACTAAGTTATATCCCCAGTCCTGGGGATGGTTTATGATATCACAGAACAGTTTCCCATGGAAACTTCCCAGCTAGTCAGTACCTGGCCACATGGCAATTAACCATAACTAGACATTGGCCTATTGGACACCACTAAGGAGAAGCTAAAATCAACAAAGCATAGAAAGTTTATACCATATGAAGCCACAGTCATAGAAGTGGATATTTATTTGACTCAGTATATAGCTAATGGTAGCCTAGAATCTCTTATGGTCTTGTCTCTAACTCCTGAGTACTAGTGCTTAGGCTGTAGGAATATTCCACTACGCCATGCTTCTAGCCGTGCTGGGGATGGACCCATGGCCTCATGAATTCAAGGTCCTAGATTGAGCTACATCCACAGCCTTCAGGAAGCACTTTCACTTTCTCCTCAATGCTTTTCTTTTAGAAACACAGAGATTTTCTTTATACTTCTTTAAACTGAACACTATGTCCACCATGTGCACACGAACAGAAACAGGAAAGTTTCCTCAGGCCAAAGCTGGGTGACTTAAGTATTTGAAGAAACTTGAGGTAATATCCTAGGCGGCAGGGGTGGGTGAGACACCTTTTGGAGCATATGTCTTTGCAAAAGAGAGCCTTATATTCATTCACAAGATACTCACTACATCTGTCACACATACATACATACACACACACCACATACACACTCATACTTTTTTTGAGGAGAGCAAAGACCACCTGTCATCAAGGACAATAGTGAAAGAAGATGCTTTGGGCAGGAACAGTAAGCAGACAGAAGGACTTGTCTGTGATGGGGTGTCTTGAAGAGGTGGCACAAGACTGGAAATCCAGAAAGTATAAGTAGGCGGCAGCCATGCAAAGAGTTGAGGATGGAGTGATCCCAGCAGAAGCACAGATCCTAAGGTGATGATATCAGTTTTTCCACCATTGTAAGGAAGCCAGGTGTCAGAAACAGGACAAACAAGGATGATGCCTTGTCTATGGAGCACACTGGGCAGGCCTCAAGAGGAGTGGATTTTAGTCCCAGTAATCTGGGAACTATAGAGGTTAGTTTTATGTTTTATAAAGGGAAGGAGTGGTAGAAACTAGTTGTTATTTTTCCAAGGATTGCTCCGTCTCCTTGGATGGAGTGGACACTAGGACATTTAGAAGCCAGGCAGAAGCTGCTGAGCAGAGGATAGCAGTAGCTTAGACTGCTTAGATGATAGAAGGGGAAAGAAAGGGAAGTACAGAAACTCAGGCAACAGGGTGCTGCAATTGTTTAACTTGGGAAGCATCCCTGTTTGCCAGTTTCCATGGTGTGACATCCCACTGTGGCCAACGTCAAGCTGTCAATGGGACACTATGTGGTGATATATTGTATATTTAGTAAAAATGAGTGTGAACTGGGAAGAATCATGTATAGCAAATCCCTATTTGGTGGTGGAGTGGGAGCACACCCCAGCACACCAGTCCAGGAACAGTCTCAGCAGGAAGGGACTGAACATGCAGGGGAGGGGGTGTCACTAAAAATGACCTCAAAAGTTTGGGCTAAAGTGACAGGAAGGAGAAAGAAGTCACTTCTTGGGTCCCTTCTGGACCTGACTTTGGGTTCCAGGCAGGAAGGAGGGTGTGTGGAAGGAGCACAGACTTGAGGCTCGGAGCCCAAGAGCTGATCCAAGCCTTAGTTCCTTCTGTTGCCCCAGCACTTTGGTTTGACACACAGACAGAATTTCATAAGGGATGGGTGTGAGAACAAATGCATGCCTGATTGCCTCATCTGCAAAATGGAGCAGGGGGCGGGGAGGAGTGTATGGGAACTCCCTCCAAAGAGAACCGTGAGATTTACACGGGGGATCATATAACAGCTTCCAGAGTGAAGATCTACCTACCGGTCCTTACACACCAGTTCCTGCATCCTCACAGAAGCCTTTCAAGTTTTACTTTCTTATTTCATGGGTCCAAACACATCACCTCACATGTTACAGAGCCAGGATTCAAAGAGGCTCAAGCTGTCAGATGGATTTCATAGAAGCTGATGCGAAGGTAAGTCAGCTTCCACCAGGAACAGCAGGGTCATATGAGTATGAAGGATGTAGTAGTGACCAGGGTCCTACCAGTCCTGGTGGGAAATTTACCAATCCCGGTGGGGAAACTGCAGATATCTCCCGGAAGCGATGATGATCTGCTTACACTGTTTGGGAAGAGTGATGAAGGTATGGCTACCCTGCTGGAAACAGCCTTTATGTAGTCAGCACAATAGCCAATGTGTCTCCTGGATGGAGACAGGCTGACCTGTCCCTGACTGATAAGTGATTTTTTTTTTAAAGTCATCTGCATGGCCACCACGTTCTTCCGAGCTGACCCTTACACAAAGGGTGTAGGAATACAATCTTTTAAGCGTGAGCTTAGGCTCTACTCTGACTGCTCTGGAGCTGTGTGGCCAGCAGCCAGCAATTCATCAGAACAGCCCACACCTTTCTTTTCTCATCTGGAAAATAGGAGTCCAGAAGAGTCCTCTGCTCCAAGAGTTGTAGAGAGGACTGAGACGCTCATGGAGTGGGAAAAGACAACCAAGAACCAATCCCAGCATCCTCTTTCCTTCCCTGGGGAAGCATCATTTGTTCTCAGATATAATGCACACAGTTTTAGCAGACTAAGCAGGACTGGGGGTGGGTAACAAAGGGAAGGCATCCCATCAACTCTTATTTAGTAGTATACAAATGTGAGTGACACATTAGTTCCTTCATATCCTGGGAAGGGTATAAATTGTCAGATGCCAAAGGCAGCCTAATGGACCTAGAAAATTACAGTGATTCTTACAGCTACAGAACAGGGAGGCTCATGGGGCTGAGGTGCTCAGCTTTTGCAGGGGCTACAGAACCAATCTCTTCTTTGCCATATAACTGGTTCCAGGTCCAGCTATGGCATTCTTGGTTACTCACACAGAAAGGGTACCTGTTCTGAAGTCACTGATCGCAAAACCTGTTAGGTTTTATGCCCAGGTCCACAGCACAAGTTTAGGCAGTCTGGGTGAAACTGATTCTCGTGACAAGAGAGCTCTTTGCTTTACTCGTGACAAGTGACTTCTACTGAATGCTCAGATGGTGCCAAACACATCCTCTAGTCACCATACAACCTGTTCATCGGTTTTCACTATTAGCATCAATTTTCTGAGACCCAAAAGATTGAAAAACTAGAGTAATTTGGAAAGTAGCAGAATTTGAGCACGCCTCAAGGTAACCCAGTACTAGAAGTCAAGGTGTTCACACCAGTTCAAGCTCAACCTTGTTCTCGCCTAATGGATGAGAATGATGTGCCAAAGGCAGCCTAATGGACCTAGAAAATTACAGTGATTCTTACAGCTACAGAACAGGGAGGCTCATGGGGCCGAGGTGCTCAGCTTTTGCAGGGGCTATAGAACCAATCTCTGTATAGGGGATCCCAGAACTTAACAGTGAGGGTAGGGGTCACAGCCAAGTGGCCAGAGGGGCCAGAAAGCCAAGTCTGGCCTTAGTGTTTTAAGAGCCTTGTCTAAGAGTATGAGAACTAGGGAAACTTGCCACCTCTCAGCTCCATGGGCCAGGCATGTCACCAACAGTCTTCTAGGGATGAGTGACAACCTAGGACTTTGTGATTTATAAGCACTTCTCATAATCATTTATTTTGTTAGGATGCCCAACTCACTCTCCCTCCAAATGACAGATAAACACAATGAGACCAAGAGATACTGTAGATTTCTATCCCACGGGGGTGATCATTAGAAATGACTGACCTTTATACAATACACTGTCCTAGTCAAGTCTCTCACAGTGTCTCCTTTCGTATACCGTCCTCTGGGGCTGGGGAGCTGACTTCTGTGACCTAGATTAAGCTGAATGGCAATAGTTCTGAAAGAGTGACCTGAGGTCCTGCTGCCCATCCCAATCTGGAACCTCAGAGGCTTGCCCAGTTCTTTTGTGAAGCAAGTGTCCAGGTTTGTTTGTTGTTTGTTTTGTTTTTGTTTTTGTTTTGTCAACTTAACATAAGCTACAATTATGAAGAGAAGTCTCAGCTGAAAAAATACTTCCATCAAATTACCTGTAGGTAAGTCTATTGTGCATTTCTTTACTAATTATGGTACATTTTTTTGATTAATGATTGATGGGGGTGTGTCTAGCCCACAGGGGTAGTATCACCACTGGGCATTTGACCTGAGTAGTATAAGAACACAAGCCCAAAAGGACACAGTGAGCAGGACAAAATGGCAGCCTACAAAATGGGAAAGTATCTTCACCAACCCCACATCTAAATTTTCAAATCTAAATATACATAGACATATATACATATATATGTATAATATAAAGAACTCAAGACACTATAAAACCAAATCAATTAAAAAAATGAGTATAGATCTAAACAAAATTCTCAACAGAAGAACCTCAAATGGGACACCATATCTATGATTCTCCACTCTTCTACCCTCTAGAACACTAGAAGGTAGAGACAGCTCCCTGGCTGTCAGTCATGCTGCAGGCTGCCTGGAATCTTCTAGGTACTGGGATAGACCATTTGAGCTGACTCCATGCTACCCAACAGGATGAATTTCTAAAGCTGAGACCTGACCCCACTCAGGGACACAGTATGGAATCACTTTGAAGGATTCACGTTCAAGTCACGGTCTTCCCAGACCCCACAGAAAGAAACGAACAAGCTGAGGGAAACAAGGGAAATCATTCCTGACTAAAGCCTCTGATATAAAGCCAGCCCAGACAGCTGCCTTTGCAGTGTTTGTCTACTTGCCTGAGATTCTGACACACCTTATATCCACAGAATACCATATAGATCAATTCACTCTGGAAACAGTAGTCATTTAGTAATCTTGCAATATACAGGAAATTAGCCTGCTAAATACTTAAAAACAAGAGAAAAATATAAACAAGACAAAGCAAACAAAAAACCCCATTGAACTGGTCAAGGAAATCCAGGAGGAGCAAGTCTGTGGTGAAGGCGCAAATGTCACATCCTACTGAAAACTATCTCCTTTAGATCCCAGGAATATTTGTATCATATGATCATGTCCCATTGTAAAGAGGCAGTGGTTAATATAAGAGAGGAGAAATGTAAAAGGGATTTCTCAGAGCTGTTAAGATATTGAAAAGGCCAGGGTCAGTAAAATTAAATCCATGGTTCAAACCTTTGTGGATCTGTAAGCTGTTAGGAGGTGGGTGATCAGAGAGCGTAAGAGAATAGCCACACAAAGAGAAAGGCACACAGATGCCTCAGTGCCCTATCGCTCCCCACCTGGGATTTCTGTGAGGCTTTGCTGCAATGGGGTTCTTGCCTGCGTACACTCCCAATGCTAGACTGAAGACCTTCCTCTTGGTTGTATTTTGAGTAGGTAAGTCACTACCTATGACACCTAGGATGCTGTGCAGGACAAGATCAGAGGCCATAATGTTATCCTCACTTCAGGGATAATGAGCCCAAGGACCAGGGAGGTAGTGAGACCTACTGACTCTCACAGCTCCATCTCTATCCAGTGGAACTTGATTCCAGAAGAATCTACTCTCCATGTTTCCTCTTGTTTATCAGGCTATGAGAAATTACAAAGAATCCACTGAGTCTCAGAAGAAAGAAATCATATGACAGAGATGCTGTGATGACCTGCTTCCTAAATGCCCCTTCCATAGACTATGATGCTGGAGGCTGGGGTTAGGTGTGCCATCTTGTACTTCCTGCTACATTTCTGTAGTTCCAAATAGGGCTTGCCCTGGAGCAGGTGCTTGGAGATGTGTGTGGAATGAATGACTGAGTCCATTAGTCAGACAGAGGACTTTCTGACCATAATAAGATTTAAAGAGGATTTCACACCCTCAGCATAAAGAGAAAAATAAAGCCACTGCATTTGGGATTCCAGATTCTTTGGAGGCAAATTTTCACTTTCTTCTCCCTCAGGAATTCTCTGGGAACAACAGCTGCTATTCGGTTGAGTTCAGCTCCCGGTCAGGGCCGGGACATAAGGGGGCTATCTAATCCCTGGAATGGGACGCCTCTGACCGCTACCCAAATGGCAGAACTTAGAATTCTCCTCATAGCATCTCTAACAAGAGCTCTTGGTGGCTTCTCAGAAGCCCAGGGAATTGCAGCCAGCCTGTCCTTTCCCTCAGAGGCAGCAGCACAGGTGGAAAGGCAGCTTCTACCTATCGTCTCTGTTTCTTTTCCCAGGGCTCTGGCCCCAGCCTTGCACTCACAAGGAAACAATCTAAACTACCTCAAATAAAATATACAGAAAAAAAATATCCTGAAATGTGGCCTAGGGAGATGTGAGTTGTAAACTGGTTTAGTGAAATTTGGTCACTCTTAGTCTCTCTGAATCCAAGATGCTTGAAACCATCACTCAGGCCTGGGTTCAAGTCCCAGTTGAACCTTGGGAAGTACTGAGCCTGTTTTCAGAGTCTGTAGAAGAATGCCAGCCACATTTGTCTGTGAATATCTGAATAGCCAAATGAGCTGTAGAGAAGGCTAGAGTGTAAGTCAAGGCACTCTGGAGATGGGCTAGGGTTACTTTGGGGTCACAGACCTAAGGCTCCAGACCCCCTCTCAAGTCTCATGCACAGCAACAGAGCTGAGACTCTACAATTCAGGAAATATCTTAACCTAGTTTCTCTAAGATGCTGTCTTCAGGGTCAAGAGAACAGCAGAGCACCCAAGAGGAAAGAGGATGGGCCTACTTTATAATGCTATACTCCATAATCCGAGGGATGAAGGACACCAGGATCAGTGGGTACTTAGCAGGGGTGTCCTTGTACATGCGCTCCCTGAGCCTCAGGCTTCTCATCTATAAACAGGCTCTGGTGCTCTCTCTTTCTTCAGCCAGTCGTTATCGTAGAGATCAAACATGGTAATATAGCAGAAAAAAAGTCCTTCAAAATTCAAAGTATTATGCCTTTGTAAATCACCCTAGCACAGTGGAAACAGCAGAGCTCCCTCTGGGAGCCAGTGCCAAGTCCAGGGACACCTAGGTACGACTGTAAGCCAAGCACTTGCTCTCTGCCTCTGAGTACACGCCTCCCTCCCTGGGGCTCACTGAATATCTAATGTGGAACCCTCACATTATTGAAGTAAGTGTTATTAATTCTCACTTTATAGACCCAAAGCTGAGATCCAGAAAGTCTAAGTCAGCTGCTTGATCCCGTAGTTATTAAATAGTAACTGTAGGGTGACAGGGGAACAGGAGAAGAAAGAGAAATAAAAGCCTACAAGGGGGGAAATGAAGGGGACATCCACATCAAAAGAGAATGAGGAGAAAGGAAAGGGAAAAAAATGGAAGCAGAGAGCAAAGGATGTGAATAAACTTTCTTAGAGAGGTCCTTGGGGAGATGAACAATCGGCTCCCAGGTGGGTGGATGTGGGATGGAGGATACAGCATGAGGAAGTGACAGGTCAGCACAGACATTCAGCTGAGCTACAGAAGCCTTCCGCCAAGGTGGCAAAAGAAAAAAAAAAATTAAGCGAGACTTCCTCAGGCTTTGGAAATTGCTGAAATACAGAGGCCGCAATGGAAGATAAAGTGTCCTACAAAGGGAGCACCGAATGGAATCAATTTCCCCGGGCCGACTTTTATGTCCTATTATAAGAAATTGAAAAATTATTTCTGCAGGAATGTAGCTTTGCCAGTCCACCTCTCTTGAAGATATTGAGGAGGAAAATGGCTTCCAATAAATGGGCATCAGGGGCTGTTCTCCATCACCAGAGCTGGTCCTCTGTTCTGGGGCTCTGCAGCTTGAGGAAGCGGAGTCACAGGATGGGGCTTAGAGAGGGAAGCTTGTCTGTTAGAGTGGGGGGGCCGGTCTGGAGAAAGCAATAAAGACAACTGGAGCCTCCGGGACCTATACTTCCTTGGCCAGACACACACACAGTCCAGTGGAATGTGATATTCTTGAGGCTGGCTAGACTGAGCTAGGATGGAATGTCAGCATTCTCTAAACAGGATGTCACACTGCACAGAGGACTCCATCTGCAGCTGCCATATCATACACAATGGCTCCTGCTGCCACTGCTAAAAGGCCTTGACAACTGTCAGCCTACTGCTCAGTCACTTTGCCCTCACCATGACATTCTTACCTGGCCACACCCACACAGACTTTGCTTCTATGTCCTGGCATTTTTGATCCATTTAGAATGGTTAATTCTGCATGTCAGCCTGGCAGATCCCTACCCATTCTTCCAGAATGAGAATGGGCAAAACATTTCTGCTTAAGAAGTCACACCTGACCATGATAGAACCTTACTGTGCCTATGCCCTTGTCCCCAGAACCTATGACTGTGCAACCACATGTGATAAAATGAACTTTCCAAATATTATGAATCTTGGGATGGGGGCATTATTTAACGATTGTGTCTAGGTCCTTGTTGGGAAGAAGAGGATACAGGAAGCAGAGTTAGTTATAGAATATGAGAAGAAAAGATTGGAGGAAACTTTAGGAGGATCCACAATCCAAGAACAGTAGGTGTCTATAGGAACCATGGAGGTGAAGGTGTAGGTTCACTTTTGGAGTCTCAAGAACAAACGTTTCTTGCCAATGCCCATGCTCCAGTGACACTGACTTTGGACTTTTGAGTTCTATACCCAGAAGAGAATATGTATGTGTGCATTGTTTCAAGGCTTTGCTTCTGGGCTTATGTCACAGCAATATAGGGTACATTGACTTTCTTCTCCCCTTCCTGGGCTCTTGGAACCCCATGTTCACTGTGGAACTTTTTATAGTTGATGGTCCTCAAGGTCCTTCTGGGCATCAGGCCTATCTTAAACCTGTACCATCCACACACATATTAACACACTTAATCTCACTATAATGTTGCTAGGCAGATCCATTTCTTCCATTTACAGATGGAAAGTCCTAGAACCTTTGAGCCAGCCTGTCATCATCAAAGAGACAGGCAACTTTGATGCACCCTGGTGAGAGGAGGGCTTTGAGCAATGACATGAAGGACAGAAAGCCTCATGGACAAGGAGAAACTGGAAGAATATGGAGTCAAGGCCTCCCTGGAAAAGGCGCAGGACACTATAAGATCTGGGAGCTGCGTTGGAAGGGCAGGAAGGAATGCAGAGAGAAGGACCAGAGATGATGCTGTTGGTGGCTGGAAACCAATGGAAATGGGAATAAGCAGATGCCTGGCCCTTCTGCAAAAAAATGTTACATGCCTGACAGTTATAAGCTCAAGGACCCCAAGTCAACCATCAAGACTAGGGACTCTGAGCCCTCACTTTGTAATAAGAGTCCCTTGAGGAATGCTTAGACTCCAGTGTCCAGGCTGCACTCCGAGCCACTGAACCCAGTCTCTGGGAGTGAGGGCAGTCAGAGCTCTCTGAGAAACTGCAAATCCCTAAAAGACTGAGCAGCTGTGCTCTGGGACCTGTCTCCAGGGCCAGAATGCCAGCTTTGAGTCATATGAATTCCACCTCAGCAGATTATCTTCAGCCCTTCCCATGCTGCTGTAACGCTCCCCCCCCCTTTCTTTGGCCCTCTAGCCCTGAAGCACTGGATGAACATGATCCTTTCCTTCCTGTCCTCAGTCTGAACCAGGCCTTTGGAGGCATTTGTGTAATGTCTGAGGATTAGGTTCTACTGCCTTATTTCCCTCCGCAGAGTGTCTCCATGGTTGGGTGGCCTTATCCTGGGCCTTGGCCCTTACAGCTCACATGAGCATAACTAAAGCTTATTTCCCTATGAGCCATCCTTGGTTTGAATGGTCTGGAGACAAGGGAGGGATCATGAATAGGGGCATTTCTTGTTACTGGCCCCGGAAAGAAGGGATCAACTGACTTAACCCTTATTCTCTGTCTGGTTTTGGAGCATGTACAATCACTCAAGGCGATTTCTCATGATTCCTCATGTGGCAACTAGCTGAATCAGGCCTCCTCTTTCAGAGCTGAGCTTACACAGGCACAGGAAAGTGGAAGGCCGTGGCTTAAGGTTTCACAAATAGAAGAAGTTGGAGCTGGGTCCCACCCTTAGGTCTGCCTACTCCAGTGGTTGGCCTTTAACACTCAGGCTCTACGTTTGTCACCTGTAAAATGGTGAGGCATCAAATAATTCCTTGGATGCATTAAAATGTACCATGTTTACGTACCTATGGGAAGCAGGGGACTGGATACTTAGAATGAAACACTTGACAAAAAGGTCCTCAATTTCCCTTTTAGAAAGAAAGCCACACTAATTTGGCTTGAAGAGGTTACACAGTTACATCGACAAAAGAAAATGATAAGGGCTTGAGAGCAGAACATTATTTTTCCTATCTCTGTTTTGATTATTTTGCATGCTTTCTGAAAAATGAATTGGATAATTGTCATCACTAATTAACTTTTGTCTTGGCACCCAGTCAATGAGAGGGTGTTTGAGGCCAGCATCTGGGGCCTTTTGGTGAAGGTGAGGAGACAAGGCTGCTCCTTCTGGCTGGTGCCTCCCCTGGCCATGGCTGGATCTGTGAGGTTAGGTGACTCAGTGGCACAAGTGACCAGATTACATCTTGAGCATCCTACATACTTCTCAGCTATGCATGGACATGTAGCTCTTAGGGGTTTCATTTTTCAGCTTCCATTATTTTCTATGTTAAAACATCAATGGGGCATCTCAGATCCCATGAGGAGTTAAATGGGTCTTCAGCCAGACTAAGGATCATGCCTGACCCAGTTATTTTTACTTAATATCTATTTGTTGAATAAGTGAATGTATATTCACCTATTTTTCCTAAGTCTCCCAATTTACAGAGTTCAGTACCTCTAAGTTTGCAGTCATTAGTCACATGGTGGTAATGGGGGCTTCTCAGAGACTGAGGCCATAGAAAACCGGAAACTGGGTCAGTGGAGATGGGGAGGTGAAAGAGGAAGCCAGAGAGGGATGAAGAGAGAAGAAAGGCTGAAGGTAAAGCCAGGGAATCAGACTCTATCCAAAAAGAAGGCATCCTATCCCCATTGCTGCTCTGAGCTGGGTAAGTGTCTGGAACTCTTACAAAGAGGGTATGGACACCCACCCAAAAGACTGGGAGTACCCACCTCCAGTGGTCTGCTGCAAGAGCCTTTAAAATAAAACCTATCCCCAGGCTGTGGAGATTGGTCCATTGGTAATGGGCTGACTACGAAAGCATGGTGACCTAAGTTTGATCCTCAGAAACCACATAGAAATTGAGGTGTGGTGATCCAGCCTTGTGATCCCGTGGATTCCTGGACCCACTGGCAAGCCAGCCAGCAGCACCTTGCAGAGCTCCAGGTCAATGAGTGAGTCTATCTCAAAAATAAGGAGGATTGCATGGGAAGAAGTTTTGAGGTCTACTCCCAGCTTCCACATGCATGTGTATCCATGTGCCAGTGCAGACCCACAACCTCTGCAAACTCCGACCTCTCCATCCCCCTTCAGGCCTTGCTTTTGACTTTTCCAGAAAAGCAATATTTTGTGTTACTAAGAAACCCAGCAGCCCAAGCAACAGGAAGAGAAGACAGGATACCATGCCAATTCTACCTACATTTTCCACCTAAATTACCAAGACAAATATTTCAGGAAACCGCACATGGCTGGAATGGGTAGGTAATTTATTTTATTTACCATCTAAACACACTTGAGAGCGGGAGATAGATTCATTCACATCGCAGCTTCTTAGTCAGATGCAATTCACCGTAGAAATCGCTGCCATCCGAAGCCTCCACCACTTCCAAAGGGTAATGGATTTTTTTCAGCTCATCTTTCTTCCCTGCTCATATTTGCTAGAGGATTCCAAATGGGTTCTATTTACTGTAATTACTGTTCTAACTGCAGCTCACTTGCAATGCATCAGGTTAACACTAACAAGATACCCAGCCGATGCTGGTAATGCGTATTCATTGTTCCAACTCTTTACCCACCCCCTTTGGTGCTGTCTCAATTCCGTTTTCTGAACCCAAAGGGGAGGGAGCACAGCCAAGAAACAGGGATGCTTTTTTCTGTTTCATTCTTCTCTAGTGCCATGGGTTTGTTTTCTCAATGGATATCCATTGTTCCCAGGCTTTGCCTCTCTGTGTTTACAGGCATTACAACAAATGTTAGGATTTTCTCTCATACTCATTTACATTCTTACCTCTCCTGAACACTTTGCATGGTATTAGTGTCATTAAATTCCATACTACAACTATTTGGCGATTAATAAGAACTCACGTTCCCCAAAGCCCTGACAATTTGTATAATACATTTTCCTATGTTATTTCTATAATCAGAAGAAAATAATTATGTGATCTATTACAAATCTCTGTCTTTTGATCTGGGGCGATGGCTTCACAGGTAAAGCAATTGCTATTCCAGCATGAGAACTGAGTTTGAATCTCAAGGACTGGCATAGAGCTGAAGACTATACCCCATCAGCCTGTAATCCCAGAGCTGCTGAAGGAAGACAGAGGTACCCCTAGATGCTTGAGGGCGAGGTATTTTGACATACACTGTTGAATAAACATGATACCCTATCTCAAACAAGATTGGTTCAGGACCAACATCTGAGATTTTCTTTTGACCTTCATATGTGTGCTGTGATGTATACACAGACATACACAGACAGGCAAACACACAAACACACACACATAGAGAGATGCGCACAAACACCACCACTACCACCAAAAGTTTCATACTTCAATCATAGGTAGTTTTATATTAATAGATAATATTAATGGATATATAGATAAAGCAACATGTGACAGTGACAAAAAGGCAAGAGTTACATTTGTGTTTCAGTATTTATCTGCTATGAGTTCAGGTTACCTTATCCCTCTATAGGACACCCTACAGAACTAACGCCATGTCATATGTTGTTGAGAAGTTCTGTGCAAAAATAGTCGGAAGTTAAAAAGGCATCTTTGTTACAATCCTATCTCGCCAACTACTCACTCCAGTTAAGCGCAGACTCTACTGTCACTTCCAAATGGGCTGAGCTGGGAGAGGCTTACAGAAGACATCCATGCTATTTGGTATGGGGGAACCGCTCCCCATCATCCAGAAACTTAACAAAATGGACTTTCTCAGCTCCTTTCTGGTGGGGTGGGAGTGGGTGGGAGTTACAATCTGACTTCATGAGTTTGACAGAGAAGTAGATTATTCTCTCACAGCACCTTGGTGATTGGGTCTCCATCTTAAGGATATAAGAGACAGTCCCAAAGAAAACATCAAAGCCTTCTCCAGATCACTCCATCACTCAAGCAGCTGCAAACCTCAAGAGAACGCAGCTCTCCTCCTGTCAACCGCCATCACTACACACAGGGAACACAGCACCATGTGTTGATTCTGTGGTGAGAGTCTCATACGTGTAGGATCTCTGTCAGATAGTCTCCTTCAAACTCTGAGTGACTTCTAAGTTATCCTATCCATAGGAAGGCAGCCATTCCTACCTCCAAGGGTTTGAAGAGTGAATACAGACAGCTGGTGATACCCAAAGACACTCAATTACAGCTGTAGCAGAGGTTGCCATAGTAAGAGCGCTTTTGGAGGTGGGGGAGTGTTTTGAGATATTTTGTATCAAACCCTCAAGGCTTCCTCTAAGGATTCTGGGCAAGCACTCAGGGATGCCCTGATATGCCTAAGCCTGTGAACAGGCTACAAGACCTGTTCACTCAAAGCTTTCCCACAATTCATCAGAGAGTGTAAAAGAGGCCACTTGACAGCCTGGGTTGATGGCCAGGGCCTTGTCTCCACTGTGCCAAAGCATCATGGCAGTCCCCCGGGAGTATCTCATTCTTATGGTGCATCAGAGCCTCATTGCTTGGGAGTGGGGTCTGCAGGGAGCCATACTTCCTTGAACAAGAAGTTTGTCTGCTCCTCACCCCCTGGGCTTCTCTCAGCTTCCATCACTACATAAGAAAAGAGAAATGTACTCTTATGAAGTTTGACTGGGATAGACTTTGTGAAAGACTTTTTGTGACAGAGCCTTACTATGTAGTGCAGGCTGGCCTTCAGCTCCCTGCCCCCTCTGCTTCAGCCTCCCAAGTGCTGGGATTATGGGCAGGTACCATCTTGTCAAACTACCATGTTTAAGAACTACCTACACTTGCTCTTGCTTGCCTTGACAGATATCAAGGAGCCCCATCTTCCCAGGTGGTGTCCTGAACAAGCCACCATTTATAGCTTTTTGTGCCCCAATATAGTTGCCAGTCTTTATTAGCAACATCAGTTCATTTATGAAATCTGTATTTATTAAAATCTCTAGTCCAGTGACTATGATGTGCATACAAGGAAACAGTGGAGAGCAATACTGCCTTGGTGCCTGAGCTCATGGCAGCTGTACTCTGTACGCTGCACCTGGACAGCCCTTCCAACTCAGGAAGAATCCCCCCACCCTCAGCAGAATTGGTGAAGGGTATCAAATAAAGGGCCTGAACAAGATGCCAAGCATCCAGAACAGGGAACCCACTGATAGTTGAAATTAAGCCTTGGGACTATTAGTGACTAGATATCTGTGTCCCCACCTCCATATTCCCAAGCTAATCAACACCCAATGTGATGGTTTGAGAGCTGATGGACAAGTTGTCTGCCCACTGACACTGTCACCTTTCTCCTCTGGTATCAGGCTCCCAGTGAAGTTGCTAGGAGACAGACAGCCACAGTGGGAGTCTACAGCTGGAATACCACACCTGGAGTTATCTTAAATTAGGTTGTTAAAATTCGTCCGTTGAAGAAGACCCCAATTAAAACAAAGCAGAAACTGTAATAACCAAAGTTTGCTTTGAAAAATGCTAGGGGAGAAATCAGCACCCAGCCACCCACACGGCACATTTATCCTAGTCAAATATTTTTCATTTGATTTGTTCTTTATGGTCTGTGAATGGTCAAGTTCTAGTTCTCACTGTCTTGTGAACACACACTCAGCATTCCCCAAGTGCTAGTCAGAACAAGATCCTGGGCTTAATGGCGACTAAGACATGTACATGCCTCTGTGTGCATGGGCCTTCACTGTGGTAAAGTGACATCATAATCTAGAAGGAACGTGTTCACAGATACTGACAAGGTTATGATGAACTGAGGTGGCAAAAATGGAGAGATGAGAGGGGCTGGTGGAGGCTTGTTTGGAGTAGCCAGGAAGCTTTCTCTTAAGTGGTTTCTGAGAAAGAATTAGTAAATTATTGCATGAAGGATTGAATCTTGGTTTTATAGGTGTGGAAATAGAACCCAGTTGCACATGAAGGATACACAGAAGGGCCCAGAATCCAGCTCTTATTCTCTTCCTTCTGGTCTGGAGGATGCCAAGTCCAGAAAGTCCCAGGGACAAGGTGAGCTTCTTGTGCATGAGGATGGAGTTTCGGGATCCAATGTGCTCATGTCACCCACCTGTCATCACTTACAGTCTGCTGGGATGTGGAGCGGACAGTGGCTGGGAGATGTGACAGACAAGGGTCCTGCCCTCAGGGATAAATGTACACACAGCTGTGCCTCAGGACAGGAAGCACACAACTATCTCTGGTCTTTCCAAATGAGGCTCCTTCCAAGCTAACTGGGGATAGATCTGACTTCCAGGTTGTTTTGCTTTCTTAGGAGCATTCTTGAATTATCTACTGACTCTGGAAGGATCCTACTTGGAATCACTTCTATCTTGCCCCCCAAATACCTCAGGCCCAACCTCTAGCTACTTCTCCCACTCATACCTTGAGGATGCTGTCATTATCTCTAATCTGGAATCCTCAGCACCCAAGCTGCCACAGCTGTTCCAGAATGTCCTCCACCCAGCAGCCAAGTGTTCTACTGAACACAGAACACTCACTTCACCCAACTGTTCAGAGTCCCCCAATGGTCTTAAACACATCAGTGTAAGAGCTAACCTGCTTCCATTGGCGACATGACCCTATGCAATCTGTTCCCTTCCATTCTAGGCCTCTTCACCTATCTATATCACCCTCCTTACAAACTATGCTCTGCCATCTCACCTCCTTGTCCCTGTCTCCAGTCACCAGGACTTGGGGCTGTCACATGCATTACCCCAGAATGGCCTTCCTGCTGGTATTTTCAAGATTTGCCTCCTACGAACATCATCATATATTAATTTGAATCTGCACTCTACCTCTGCCAACATTTCTTATTCCCTACTCACACACCTTTTCATATGTTACATACTGACTTACTTTGTTTATGTCCTGGCTTCTCTTAACAGGATGTAAGATCCTTCAGGAAGGCAATCATTATATGGTTTGCAGTACCAGGCTGGAAAACAACCCTACCTTTCTTTTGACTTCTCTCTTTCTGCTTCAAGGTAAGATTATTCCTTGCTAACCACCCATGGCTTTGGTGCCATTCCTTGACATGCTTCACTTGGAGCCGAGGAGGTGACGAGTCAGTTTTAGGTGCCAAGGAAACAAAGTGAAACCAGGAGTACGTGGTCTGGGTCTTGGTTGTTTTTTCCACTCCCTCAAACCCCAAGTAAGAAGTGTTAGTGTTCTACTCTATAAAAATCAAGGTGATAGTACCTATCTTGTAAAGTGAGATGAGATGTATGCAGCAGAATGAATGCATAAGAAAAACAATACAAAATAAAACCAAACCAAACCAAACAAAAAAGGCATTCAGCTGGCCTTGGACTCTGGAGAGTCTTGACCATAAATATCTCCCACAAATATCACCTTTTCACCTTTTCTGTCAATTTACTAGGACCCTAGAAGCCCAAATGTAGGCTGGTGAAGGAGTGGACTGAGGATCTAGATGGGGTAAGAAGGGAGTCATGTGGTCATAGGAGACTTTAAGTAATACTGGACCTCGCTTCAGCTGACAGCTCAAACCACCAGTAGCCATGGGCATGAGGGGAAGCCCAAACCTTCTGGGACTGTTGAGACCCTGAATTCCCAAAGAATGCAGCAGCTGCCTTCTCCGCCCTGATCATACCCAACCAGTCTGCTCTCTCATACTGCCAGTGGGATGACATCTGTGGGAACGGAGATGAGCCACAAAGTATGACTGCCTGCAGCTAATTGATTTGTGGGCATTGTGGACAGAGGGACGTGCAGGACACGGGAAGAAAATCAGGAGCAGGATGTTCTGGGAAGATGGCTGTGAGCAAAAGAGAAAGCTCTGTCTGCTGCTGGCCAGCTGGCCAGTCTGCAGCAGCTTCCACGGTGGCCTCTGGAGTGTAATTGACAGGAGGAAAAGAAAATACAGGAAAGAGCGAGGCAATGGAATAAGATGGGGACATGAATGCAAACCAAACAGTTTTTGAGCATTTCCTGTGTTTTTCTAAAGAAGTGGGAAAATAAGATGCAGTGTGAGGGGAAGAAAGGTTGGTGACAGAAGCAGAGAGAGAAAAAAGACAGGAACACAGGGAGGTGGCTATCCATCCTCTCCACACCAACAACATAAGAAGAAGACCAGTTCTGCTGTGTGGAAAGTGACTCTGTCTTCCCATAGGGGACTAGAGACAGGAGACAGACAGTTTGGAGCACCTTTGCTTTATAGAGCATTAAGCGGGGCTTTCGCTAGTGGGAAAAATACAATGTAAGGTACTGTGGGGATGAAAGTGAGTGTGATGGGCTCACTTTACCTCTGGGACAGGATCATCTCCATTGTCCAAGGCAGAATGTTCCAGAATAGTTGGGTGTAAACTTATTTTTCCTTAGGGGTTACTTTTTCCTTCAAAGTTTTCCTAAGGGAGGTCCAGCTTCTTTCTATTGAGGGACGCTACATTTTGATGGTCAAATTCAGAAAGACTTTCTGATCTCAGAAATCTCCATTTTGAGACCCACCTTGAACATGATTTTTGCTTTAATTTATCTGTGTGTTCCTATTATCTATATGCATGCATGGGTATTTGTGTGTATAAATGTGCATATGTGTATGACATGGTATATATGAAGAAGTAAGAGAATGATCTCAAATGTCAGTCCTTGACATCATTTATTTGAGCCATGGTCTCTACTGTTTCTTTCTGCTATGTATGCCTGCTCTCTAGCCTGCATGCTTTTGGGGAATCTCCTGTTCCTGCTTCTCATCCACCCATAGGAGCACTGAGATTACAGATGTCTGCTGTGCGACATGTCCAGGCATTGTTCTCACCGGCACGATGTGCTCTTTGATCTACTGGGCCGTCTTCCCAGCTCTGGACCTGTTTTCCATTGCCCAGGAAACATATTTCACTTTGAACCCATCAATGCAGACTCTGAACTGCTACAGCATCCCAAGCTTCTATCTGTTACCCAACAAAGGTGCCATCCTGGGACTGTGACAATCTGTAATGCATCGCAGCTCATAAATAACTCCAATGTGCTGCCTGCTTCATGAGAAACACTTATAACCAATTGAGCAAATCATAAAAACTGTAGAAATGTTTTCATTTATATGCCTCCTGCCAAGCAAAGCTACAAAGGGTATGCTTGTGACCAACTAGCCAGCCAGAGATGGGTAATTCAAATAAAAAAGGAGAAGAAAGATGGTTTATAGCAAAGGTTGGCATGCTCAGGGCCATAGGCCAAGTACACCCAGATAGCCAATTTTTGTAAATAAAGTTTTACTGGCACACAGTCCCACCCATCTGCTTGCCTGTCATAGATGGCTGCTTTCCATGACAATGCACAGTTGAATGCTCGTGACAGAAGTTGTACAACTCGCACTATTGAGAAGATTTACTAACAGCATCTTTAAAGAAGTTTGACAACCCTGATTTGTAAGATAGACTCAATATTTTCTTTTGTTCCCAGAGGCTAAATCTTGCTCTTTGTGTGGGTTACTCTACCTTGTACAATTGCTGGCTACCAAACTAAGAATTAGGTTTGAAAAAATAAATGAAGGGGCTGGAGAGAGAAAACTCCATCAGTGCTTGTAAATATGAGGGCCTGAGTTCAATCCTCAGAGCTTACCTAAGAGGTCAGGTGTGGTTGTATGCCCTTGGAATCCTAGTCCTGGGAAGACAGGGACAGTGGGTTGCTGAGACTTTGAGACCACAGTCTAGCCTACCACCTTAGGTCTCAGTAGACCTAGCCTTGAAAACAAGGTGGGTGACTCCCGAGGAACAACACAAAAGGCTGACTTCTTGTCCCTCTCTACATGTTGATTTAATCAAAAACATGAAAGCTAAAAAAAAAAAAAAAAGTATTTAAACACCACTAGACACAAAGTAAGTGCTCACTGAATGACCTCATGTGTTATCCAACATTAGGTTTACAGAAGCCATTTCCAGGATGTAGAGACAAGTTGGTATGTGAACTGAGTTCACCCTCCCATAAAACCTTGAAGTTGAAGGAAGTAGACATTTAGTGGGTGTCATTCTCTAAGTTTCTGTCATTTTATTTCTTTGCTTCCCATAAAGGCTTGGTGCTTTTTCACAAGTGAGGTCATGGAGGTTCAGAAAAGTGATGCCTTGTCCCAAATGACAAAGAGGGCCTGAAGACCTGGATCACTCTCATTCATACCTTAAATCCACATGGATTGTTTTTATGCCTTAAATATTGTGGTTGAAAGTGCTAGGGATATTTTGTTTGGAAAGACTGGGAACCACTGTTGACAGAGTAGCCCCCTTCCAAATCCTATGGGGTTCCCATGGACAAAAGAGCCATGACGGATAGAAGGGGCAAAGACAGGCTGGAAGCATCTCCTTTTTGCTGATTGTATGCAATAGAAAAATGAAAGTTTCAAGAATTCATGTCTCCTTATGAAACATGTAAAGAAATTCCTACACAAAACAGAATTTGAATTCCAAAAGGTTCAAGTCAGCCCTAAAGAAAAGCTGGCAATGGCTAGAATAAATTATCTGCAATATTCCATATTGCATATTGTTAGCTCATGGAGGATTTCCTATGTCTAACTCTATTTGATGGTCAGGGATATCATGTGAAGAAGAGGTACATGCTATAACCTTTCTCTTTTATAGAAAAGGAAAGCAGGGGCTGGAGAGATGGCTCAGTGGTTAGGAGTACTGCCTGCTCTTCCAGAGGACCTGAGTTCAATTCCCAGCAACCACATGGCAGCTCACAACTGTCTGTAGTTCCAGTTCCAGGCAAACAAATAAAAAAAAAGTTTAAAAAAAAAAAAGAAAAGGAAAGCAGACCTAGAAAATGAAGTGCCTCAGCTAAAGTCACACAGCTAGCTGGTTCTAACCTGAGCTGCAGCTCACACTGACATATGAGAGTGGAGTGATGAATCATGGGACCTCAGTGGAACAAATTCATACAATTGAGTGTTTGTCAAGATGAGAAATGAAAACGACTCTGATGCTTTTAGCAGCCTGAATCTAAAACTTAGACAGGAAGCACATTTCTGAGAGGCTCATCTGAGGCAAATCCACTCTTGTGGTCTCTAGACCTTCAACTTCAGAAACCATGGTCACCCTAGGCAGTGGTGATGTAAGCCACTTCATGGGAGTCTCACCAGTGGTCAGTGGATGTCTGGACAACATAAACAGAAACTACTGTGGCCTGCCAGTGATCTCTGCCATCTGTGTGGGAACAGCTCCAAGGAAGACCAATAACAGCCTCCTCCTCGCTCTTACAGTCTCTTCTGCAAGAATGTGGGGTAGAGGTTACAAGGGATGGATTCCAGGGTCCTGGATTCAAATTTACACAACCCGTTGTGTAGCCTGGGGCAAATGATAACCTTCTCTATCATTGAGTTTCTTATCTAAAGAAGGAGCAAGACTGACTTAGAAGCATCAAATAAAGACATTCATATGAAACCAATGTCCCCGTGCCTAGGACTGAGTCCCTTCTGCACCAATGCAACACTGATCTGCAGGGTACCTAGTCTCAGAGAAAGACCTTGGGGATGTTCAGGCTCCTACTGGCTCCTACTCTGGCTTTCCTCACCATACTACCAAAGTTAACCCACCAGCCCCCAATCTTTAGTCCCCTCCCCTAGCAAATGGAAACAATAGGCCCTATCTATCTGTCTAGTGAGGTCATTAGGAGGATCAAGTGAGGGAATAGACATGCTAGGGCTTTGTAAACAGCAAAGTGCTGTTCACAAATGAGTCAAGGTCATTATTATCATCATTACCACTGACAGTCCTAAGTGATGGAAATGTTATTATAGTAAGGGAGTTCTCTACACAGCCTTTGCCATTTGATTTCATGTCTGACAGGACAATGCATTCTTGGATTTTTTTTTTTTTTATTAACTCTGGTTTCACGACCTGATGCTTGCTCTCAGAAATTGTTCCTACACTACATATCCATAATGGATATCATACTCCAATGAGAACTTCTCCCTCTCCCATGTACTACAGTCAAGAAAATCTCCTTTGGGAATTTGAACGTGCTATCAAAAGAGCATATTGGGAGGTGTTAGATCTATTTTACAGAAATCAAAAGCTGCTTGGGAATAAAGCAGAGAACGTCCCCTCTTCCCCTTGCTCTCTGATTCCAATAAGCCCAGCATCAGAACACAGGAAGCATTGCTTCCTCATTCTGTCTGTATGCTAGGTCATTCTTCATGTGCTTATTGTGGACATTTTAGAAATAAAATATACCACCAAATAAATCAAAAACTTAACTTGAACTTTAACTGATAATGATTTTATTTGGAAATTTCAAAAAAAAATGCATATTCTCAAATTCTGTACACTTTCTGTTTTGCCAAAGAGGCTCAGGATATAGATGGAGTTCTTGGGGGCTGGGGGAGAAATCTCAGAGAGTAAAGTAAAGCAAGGGCCTGAGTTCAATTTTTAGTACCGTATTAAAGGATGGGTGTAGGAACATGCAATTATAATTATGTCACCAGAGATGTGGTTACGGGAGACAAACCTCAGGTTTCCAAAGAGACTCTATCTCAAAAATTGAAGCAGATGGTATCTGAGGAAGAATAACACCCAAGTTGTCCTCTGGCTTCCACAAACATGTGCATGTGTAGCTGCACATTTATGACCATAGACACACATTTGTAAACATATATGCATACATACAAAATTGACTAAAGCAAATGTAGTGAAAAATACATCTCCTGATATGAGGCCACTTTCAGTTAGCTCTGACATCAGTTTAAAAGATGTACAATCGGAGTGTAGGTACAGTCCTTGTCTGGTACCAGCATGAGGCCATTCTCAATCTTGTAGATGTCTTCTACTCTTGCCTGGAATTCTTACTTCCTTGAATTATAAGAATTTAGGATTACAAAGAGACTTGTCCAAATTCTTGCCCCATGTGTTTGGTACCCACTGTGTCTGTAATCTCTCAACTTAGAAATTCTGGAAGTATGTGGAAAAGAAAAATTGTCTAACCATGTTGCTATTGATAGAACACAAAGGGCCGGTTATTATCAAAAGAGGAAGTCATGACCCCTGCATCACCTTGCACTGAGATCTTCTGTCTCTCCGAAGGAAAGCAGGGGGAAAACCAATGTGGCTGGTGCTTTTGGTTGTTAAATTTATATCTTATGTTGATCACTTCTTAACTAAATTGTCCTATTAATTTCCAGCAACAACTGTAATTTCCTGCCCTGGTGTGGCAGGTGTGTTCATAGGTGAATATGTTCCAAAATACACACCATAATAATAGTTAATTCCTAGACTGTCAAAATCATTAGAGTGTCACACTAATCATTAGCTTAACTGAGAGATAGAAACAGAATAAATGAGATTGAAATGTTACCACAGTAATTACCATGCCCAGGGTTGTTGTACTGCCCTCTAGTTTCCACACAAACTCTCTCTCTCTCTCTCTCTCTCTCTCTCTCTCTCTCACACACACACACACACACACACACACACACACACACACAAATATAAATGGACACAAACATGCTCTTGTCCACACATATGCACACGCAAAATTGATCAAATAAAATAAGCATGTGTAGAGCTCTGAGGCCACTTTCAGGGTTGCCTCAGACATCATCTTAAAAGATGTACAGTCCTAGCTTGTACATATATTCCCAAAGAATAGTATAGCCTGAGCTATCATTAGATATTCAGCTCCATTATGGCACCCCGCCCAGTGTTCCTAGGCCTAGGATAGCTGAGATCCATAATCAGAGCACCTTAGTGGATGAAGAAGCTCCCCAAATGCTTTAGAATGATTATTTTTTTACTCACTCTCTCTCCCTCAATATATGATAGGCAATTTCAGAAAATTAAATGATAAAAATTTTTAAATGACTTCCAGCTCAGTGTCAGCTGAATAAATGCCAGCATTATGTCATGTTGCTCTAAGGTCTAAGAAGCCATGACTTGGTAGCCAATAAGTGAAGGCCTCCTTGCAGAAAGCTATGGGCTAAAAAGAAGAGAAACTGTGGTCAAGACTTCGAGCTCTGTGGGCCAGGGGAAGAGGCAGGAAGCCCCATCAATCATCAGTCAGCCTAATGACATATGGTCATCATCATCTGGGGAAAGCAGGACCCAGACTGCATACACTGATATACTGTGATCATGGGAGCATCAAATCACATTTATAAAAAGTTCCATTCAAAAAATCTACACTAGCTGTGAAGCTGGACACAATCAAGAAGATACTATGCTGGGCCCTGCTAATAGTTTAGGAATCAGAAACCTACCTTCATCTTTCACTTTGCAAGGTGTTTCATCTTTAAAAAAGGAAAGGAATATTTCTTTTATGGCATAAAACAATTATAGTGTTCTAAATAACAAATTATAAAATTCTATAAGCCAATCAAAGAAATATGAACACTTCCTTAACAGGTGAGACTAAGTACTTAATGTTAATGTACACATGATCTCATATTTAATTTCTTTACCCCAATGTCAGGGGAAATTTTACATTTTTTAGACACTCATCAAAGTATTTACAAATAAAATAATTTGATGAGTAGGGTATTGGCAGATCTAGGTCTAGATGGTGAATATATGGTAGTTATTATAATAGTTTATGTTTTAAAGAAGTTTGAGTATTTTTATACAACCATCTAAAAAATTTAAAGGCCACATCAAGATAAATAGGAAGAGTTGGACAGGAAGTGCTGAGGCCTTAAGCATGAAAGGCAGGAAGTGGTAGATAAGGAAGAATGGAACAGATGCCTATGTAGAAGGAAGGACTGTGAATCTGATTTTTCTTTTTGACATGGAGGGGTCTGTCTACTTAGTTAGGCTGCCCTCGAATCCTGCCAAAGCCTCTTGAGTCCTGGGATTATAGACATATACCATCACACTCTGAATGGATCTACTTCTGAAATATTTTGGGAATTTGGAGAGATGACTAGGTGGATAAGAGGACTTTGGGAGCAAGAAGACTGAGTTCAAATCCAGAGCACTTATAAAAGCTGTACAGGACTGTGTGTATTTGTAGCACTAGCACTGGGAGACATAGGCAGCAGACCTCATTTACAAAGCATTCTGGGATATTCTATGAATTCCATCCATCTTCGTCCCTTAGGCACAAGGTGGCCATGACTCCTCATTATTGCTAGCTTCTGAGTCCCTGCTTGTCATGTTGTCATCCTTGCTCACATCTCTCTACAGATAAGCAGCTGACAAAACTCTCTTCAGCCACCCTATCTGAGTGGGCCATTTATTTCCGGTTGAGGTCCTGATAAGCACAAATGAACTACTGTGAAGAAAGAAGAAACAGTTGCTCTTCCAGATATCAAAGCCATGTTCTTCCCTGTGCAGGAACACTAGGGAAATAAAGATTTCAGTAGAAGAGAAAAAAAAGGATGTTGGGATATGATGCACAGTGGAAATAGTAGTTGAAACCAATGACCGGGAGAAGCAGACTATTTAGAAGCAGTATACGGACAAAAATAAGAGCAGCACAATACAACATCTAACACATGACTCCTCAGAAGTTCACAAAAAATATTCAGTGAAAAAGAGAGATGGGTCTGGAGAAAAAGTATGGGATCAACAGAGGATCTAGAGCAGATCCTGAGCCCAGTTAGGAAACAGATCACTAAGAAGTGAGGCCCAGATATTACAGAGGCTATACCAATTCACTAGAAAGTAACAAAAAGGCATCTTCTATGGAACTTGGCCTCAGCTGTCTCTGAGCTTGAAGACAAGCTGTTCTCCATCATGTATCCCAGCATCCCAGGCTAGGGTGAACTTGAACACAATGAGTGTAGACAGCTGCTGCATGTCAGCCGAGAGGGAAATAATATCTGTTCATGAGGGAGCTAATTCTGCAAAGCTCACCATCTAATAGGTACTGTACACACGTAAATAGGATGCTCTAATCAGCAGGAAAGCAGCAACTGCAATTTATTCCTCATGGACCTAAAATATAATGGAGCTAAATTGAAGGTTTTACGATATACAAAGCACTTTACTTGGAAGACCAATGCCTTTCCAGGCAAGGTGTTTATTTCTAGAACAAGTTCCCACACTCTCTGACATTTATCCCTGGTGAACAATGGGCACTGAATAAAGCGATGTCCAGAGCAGGTCTTCAATGCTTATAGAACCCAGAGGAGACAATGGAACTGGGCAGAGGTTAGGAGAACTGACTTAGAAAACCAGGCAGACCTGGATGGTTCAAAGCCTCATGACACTGACTCAGGCTTTCAGAACACAAGAACGACAACATTCATCAGTGGACTGGAAGATAAAGCAGTATTAACGTAGGTAGCCAGTGGGCTTTAATTCAGACTAAGTTCATTTCCTGCTGTGGCCCATCCCCTTCCCCAAAGAATATTCCCAGGGGAGAGTTGTCAAATGGGAGCTGCAAAGCTGGGACACGCACACTGCCTTTCTGCTGACTACTTGGACGAGGATGCTGAGTAGATCATAGAAAGCCGGCCACCGAAGTCACACCGGGGTGGTCCACTCCTGTAAGTTCTATTGCCTTGTATGAGATGCCTCTGTTTCCCTCTCCCTCTTTTATCTCTCCGATGTCCCTCTTTTAAAAATATTTTACTCTGAGGCTGAGGAGATGGGCTAAGGGTTTGAAAATCCACACTGCACAGGTAGGAGAACATGCATTTGAATACCAAGCATCATGTAGAAAGTTGTAGACAGTTTTATATGTGCATGTAACCCCGGTACAGAGGTGAGGATCAGAGACAGCTGATCACTGGGGCTTGCTGGCTGCTAGCCTAGCTCTGAGTTCCAGAAGAGACTCTATTTCAGGTAAGGTGAGAATGATAACATAGGATATCTGTTATCTTCCTCTGAACACATGCACACACACTGCACACAGATAGCATTCCTCAGAACAGAGACTTTTCCTTTTGTTCTAGGTTTTCCTCATTTGTTTGTTAGATACAATCTTTCTATGTAGCTCAGGTTTGTCTAGGGCACACAGCCTCCTGCCTCAGTCTCCTGAGAGCTGAGACTACAAACCGAACCACAGCCCACTTCATTGCTGTTTTTAATTAGCATGAAACAATGGTACATGTTTATGGATCATGCTGTGAATTCTAATGCACACATACATCTTATAATAACCATATCTGGGTATTTATCATAGACATCATCTCACATACATATCACTTCCTTTGGCAGGGGCATTAAAAACCATTGTTAACTGTTCTGAAGTGTTCAAAAGTGTTCTGAAGTGTTAATATTGTTAGTCATTGTCCCCATATTGAGCAATAGAACAAAAGACCTTATTCCTCCTCACTGTAACTTTGTACTACTTTTTATTTAGTCAAATGAACACTTAGATTCCCAGCTTTCTTTGGAGCAATGAAAAGTGTGAGGTGAAAATGCTTCCATGCTTTTTTCATTATGAGCGGAGCTATCTGCTTGACAATGGTCACTGAGGACTCAACATTACTACTGTCCTCCCCAGCTCACTTCCTGACTCTTGGCATGGTTTTGGACTCATCCAGACATGAGCTTTCCCCCTCCCCCGTAATTTGAGGGCAGAATGATATGAATTTAAGAATGTAAAATTAGAACACTTGTGATGTGTGTAGTGACTAGTGACTGTGGGTTCTGGAACTGGTCTGACCTCAGTTTGACTTGTGGCCCTCTCTCTTGTGACTCTGTGGTGCAGTTTGTCTCTGGAATTTAGCCATTGTAGCAGAATGCTGGGGTTATAGGGGAAAGCGCTAGTGACCTTGGTGTATCCTAATGACCTCAGAAGATTCAATCCCTGATGGGGTGTGGCCAGGTGCAATGGAAGCCGGGAACACTGACCAGACGGCCTGCTTTATTCCTGTGCTTGGTGAGAGAAAGATGAACATCCCATGCAGAGTTCTGAATCTCGTAGAATCGCTCTTTGTATCTGTAAGTCCTTGTTCTCCCCCTAATAAATATTAATCCTTGTATGGCATATATATAGTATTTGAGTAATTCTGGTGATCAACTGTCTTTGAATCTCTCTCTGAAATGTATGCCCACATATCCCTGGAATGCATGGAGAAAGCATACAACCACTCCAGCTTGGGTAAGATTTAAAAGACAGTGGGTGTGAAATGTTTCAGTGTGTGGCCATAGCAGCACATCTTAACATGATGGACATTCCATAATTATTTGCAGGGAAATGGAGCCAGGAGACAAAGATTATGAAGAAACCTATGAAATCCCCTCATGTTGCTTTGCTTAATAAGAATAGAACTTAAACAGAGAGACTGCTTCATCCATGATGGCTTTCCAATCATAGTGGCCTACATATTTTGTCTTTAGATCATGATCTTTGAAACACTTAGGGCATAATCTTTCTCCCCCATTGACTCAACCACATATCTGTGACTTTGTATGCTTTGTGGGAAGTAATACATAGCCTAAAGGAATGAGTCGTGCCATTCATCTTAATGCCCATGGATATGGCTATTTTCAATTAGATTTGCCACTTTCTACCTTCCAATCCCATTGTGTTCCTAGAGATGAAATGTTATTCTGCTGATTGATACAGAAAATTCTAGGAGTGATCCCTATTTTATCTAAGTGATGTCACTGAAAAGGTATTTTTCAAATGTCATCCATGAAACAGGAAGATGAGTAATCAATCAGGTCTAGACACAGAAGCTGCTTGCTAGACACATGCGTGCTTTATTAACTCCATGTGTCAGAGCCTGTGATTGCTGGGCATAGGGATATAAAAGGGGATGGGATATGACTGGTCCCTAATGTCCTGAACTACATATGCTTTCTCAAGCCCATCACAAATTCCTTACATCTCAGAATATTCCACAGGCCTCATGGTCCTCACTGGATGGCAAGACCCAGGACAAGGGATGGAGACTGCTCTCACCATATCTTCTGCTTTTATTGAGCTTAACCATTTTTTTCTTCCTTAAGTCTGATGCTCACCCCCACTCTCCAATTATCTCTATAAGGAGCAATTTCAAAATTCACATAAATTTAATCCTCACAGGTGTAGAAAAGCTATTGTAAAATCAAAGTAAGGCCAATTTGCTAGTAGGCAATGAATTGTCATATGCTATTAATAGCAATGTCTCTTATTAAATACCTATTACTCCATCACGTTTCATCCAACAGCAGCTCCTGAAAGTGTTTGAACTCCACTGTTACTCAGGAGAAAGCTGAGCCTGGGATTACAGGAACCCCAAATCCCACATCGGGACATGCCAGTGTGGGAGCTTAACCGTAGCTCAGGATCACATAGATTCGAGCAGTCATCCACTATGCTATTTAGTCAGCATATGTTTTCTTTTAAAATTTATCTGTAACTTGTCATCCTGTAGGTCTCTTTTCTCAAGAGGATTGGACAGAGATACTCAGAGTTACTCACTAGAATCATTTTCAATTACAATAGACACACTTGTTCTTTAAACTTTAGTTGTTTTTAAGAGAAAAACAAAAACCGGTGTCAAAATCCTTCCAATAAGAGTATTTGCCTGATGATCACAATTCTTCAACTGCAGGATAAACACAGGATTGCCATTCAGACATTGGAGAAAATAGATGAAATTACATGGACTCAGCAACACAGGAATAAAACAGATTTTTTTTCAACTTCTGACACTAACTATGGCAGCTCCAAGAGGCTTTGAGCTGGAATGCTAAACACCAATATTTGTTTCATCAACTAAGGAGGAACTACTCTGACATGATTTCTTTCTTCCCAAACAAGTGAGACAGAGTGTTTCCTTCATCTTCAAAATGTAGCTCATGGACTTTTTCTCTACCTGAGACTTGTCACAGCCCCTAAGGAGGTAGTCAGTCTCAGTGCTCCCAGAAGCCACCATATCATAAGCTCTTTTAAATTCTAAAAACATAAGATTTTAATGTAAACAAGATCCAAATATTTAAACCTTATGCCAGAGACAGAAATCAAATACCCAAGAGAGGCTGAGCCCTGCAGCCTACTGAGAAGGAATCTCTCTGCCAAGGACTTGGGACACAATGATAGACATGTGAGTCATGGGTGCTGTACTTCAAAACTTATACTCTGATGGGAAACAGGCAGTAGCAATGGATAACTGAAAAAGCGGATTAGTTATCACCACAATAGTGACCAGTACAAGCAAATATCAAGCTTCTAGAGCATGGAGACAAGGATGCTGTCACTATTGCAGGGCATTTTGGAAGACCTATGAAGGCAGAAGTGGTGGGGGAGCATGGTGTGTGGACTCAGAAGAAAGCCAAGTACAGATAAAGAGAAACCTGGTGGGCAGGGGGTGCAAGACTGGGGAAGGCAGCAGAGTTGGTAGGGCCTGGAAGTGTGTTAAGAACTTGGAGTGTTATTCTAGGAGCAACAGGAAGCACCTGAAGCTGTAGAGACCATTGTAAAATGTCATTGTGGTTGTAGAGCAGAAGGTTGTGGTATGCTGGAATGATAAAATCATATACACATCTAGAGAACAATTTCCATGCTCCACTTTGCAGCCTCACATACAGAGGCCTGAGGTCAGAAAGCCCAGATTGGCTGCTGTGAGAATATCAGAGAAATTAGCAAACACTACACAGACCAGAGAATATTTTCCTTTTCCTCTCTGAAAGTTGATTGTTAAATGTCATTGTGCCAGCAACTAGAAAGGTCAGTAAAATGGGAAGGACAGTAAAAAACTTGAATCTAGGCAGGTCAAAGTAACAGGGACCAGGGTGCTATCAGACATATGGGGAAGGCTATGAAGGGAGATTATGTCTTGAAAGTGCTGAGATTATTTCCTGGACCCTTTCCCATGACCAAGCCAAGGATGCAGAAAGATATTCTACACATCCTCAAGGAGACAAAAGGCATCTAAAAGGACTCTAGCTCATAGTAAGATAGGCTAAGTTTTGGGATGCACTACATTCTGTAGCATACAGTCAAGTAGTATTAGTGACAGCAGCTATGACCATGCTTGTTGAGTGAAAACTGCCCTGTCATCACCGAAGGGATAGCTGTTATCAGTCCTATTTTATAGATGATAAAAATTTAACTTTGGGAAAATTGAGTAACCTATCCCAAATTCTCACATGGGAGAAAGTTTCCCTTTCCCAGGGTTAGTGGTCTTGAGTTTGGCCTTGAGAGCTGGGATGTAGGGGATGAGGGTGGGCTAGGGGTGGGGTGGACACTGGAGGCAGACTGGCTAGTTGAGCACAAGAAAGGAAGTGGGAGGCCCAGGACTCTCAGAACATTCCAGAGAGTTCCAAGCCACAGCCTATGGTCTCTGTCACAGCTCGACTTTACTACTTCAGCCCCCAAACAGCCACAGACAACATGGAAACAAATGTGTGTGGCTGTCTTCCAATAGACATTTATTTATGGACAGTAACATTTGAAATTCATACAGCTTTCACAGGCTACAAAATATTCTTCTGATTTTATTTATCCTAACATTTAAGACATACAAACTATCCTTAGCACATGGGACATATAAAAACAGACAGATGTTGGGCCTGGATTTGGTCGCTGGGCTGAAGTTTGCCCAGCCTCCACCAAGAAGGATTGTCCAAGGCAAGTTTGTGAGAATCATACCAGTCATTTAACATTTCTGATAGTCTCATTTGGAAATCATATCATAAGACTAGGAAGACAAGGTGGAGCTGTGTGAGCACCTATAAAGGCATGCTATTCAGGAATGGGTGTGTCCTTTTCCCTTCACACCCCAGCATGAGCATGCTAGATACTCTGGGCAAGTGCTGCCTGAATCACTGTAGGAACCAGCCAGAAAGAGATCATTCACACAGCATGGTGCCTGGAGATCTTCATCATCGCTCACCCTACCCATCCTCCCCACGCTCCAGAAAAGTCTAAGAAAATAGTTTCTTAGAACTTCTATTCTTCATACCAAGAGCTAACACATGTCAAGTCTTGCCTGGTGCAAATTGATTAATTTTTATTAATTATTGATTAGGTACCATGGAAGAACTGACATCATTTGCTACAAGTACTTGTCTACATACATTTATATGTTCATCTATGTTCTCTTCTTTCCTCTCCTCTCCTCTCCTCTCTCTCTCTCTCTCTCTCTCATACACACACACACACACACACACACACACACAATTATTTGCTTATGTTTCTTTTGGCTATATGGATTGGCACTTTGGGGAAATCTCATTGGTGTTAATCCAATATATCACTGGCCTGCTTAAAACATGTACAGTGGTACAATTTATCATTATTTTCATTCAAATATTTGAAAGACTATAAAAAGAGAAAGGAAACATATGTGACATTCCAGTGGCCTGCTATGATGGGGGGAGGGAGTTCTTTCTTAAAGACTGCAAAAAGTGACAATTTGAATAGGTTCTGACCTTTCCTTTGGAGGCATATTATGTTTCTCAGCATCTCAGCCTAGCCTCCATTGTGTCAGATTAACAGCAATAGTAACAATTGATGGCCCTCTGACTGTAACTAGATCTGACTCAGGCAAGTGGAGGTGGCTGTGGTTTTACTCAAGGTGTAGAAGCCCACATCCTGTCCTTTCTGGCTCATTGAGGCCCTTTCAGGAGAGAGGAAGAGGCGGAAGTCCAGAACCCACCCCAGGACTCAGGGTCCTCTGGGGCAGGCCAGGCCAACCTCACCTCCGGACCCCCAGGAAGAATGGCAAGGGCAGCTGTGTGGCTTTTGTTGAGCCACTGTTTGCTCAACAGATCAGGCCTCCAGGAATAGCTTTCTAAATTTAATGAGATGGGCCAGCAAAGAAAACCATCTAACTGAAAAGTAGCTCAGAGCCCCAATTAGCGGTCTGATTTTGGGTAAATCACTTGACCTCTCTGAGCTCCAGATTCCACAGGCCTGGATGGGAGACAGTGAGAAGTAAATACCGCAAAGGATGAAACAACAGGTACAGGGTCCACTCCTGGCAGCACTCAAATGTCCCGGGGACTCCCTTGACAACACTGTCCTCTTCCAGGAGTCCGCACAGGGTGCATGTAGCACAGAGATCATGTTTACAGCGTTCAGACCTGCTCTCCCACTTTTTTACCCTAGGAGACAGAGCTCAGGCTTTGATGGGGCTGCATATCTTTCAATCCCAATTCTTCGATTCACTTGCTAAGTAGAGGAACACAGGCATTCTTTGGACTTATTCTTCATCTGAAAAAACACTTATGCAAACTGTCCTGTGCTTTGAGAAGCCAGCCAGTGAGCACAGTCTCTACAAAGAGCTGAGAGCAGCAACTGTCATATAAACATTAGCTTTCTCTGTCACCATGAGCATTGTCACCATCATGTTGTCATTATGTTGGGCAAGCTAATTAGCCTAATTTCCAACCTGAAAAATAGGGGTAACAACACCTGTCTTGTGGAAATGTGTGGAGTTCAGGAATTCAAAAGTGACAGGAACCTGCAACCCAGTAAACAGCAAATAAATATTAGCTTTTTCTCCCATTGCCTTTCCAATCCCTGTAAGAAGACAGCTCTGTGCAAGGGCTGCTCTTTTCTGATGCATGGGAGTTCATTCTGCTTACTTTTCTTTCCTTGTAAAATCTCATCCCCGCCTGCTTAACTGTCTCTCCAGTCTCTAGACAGAACAGGCTATTTTTTTTTAAGGCAGTGCCAAGACTTAGTAGCAAGGCCACCACCAAATTACCAATGAGAATCAGAGGGTCTGAAAGCTGCTTAAGAACCTGGGCAAGGGTTTGCAGCACTTAACTGGCTGAAGCCTCTTCAATTGCAGCCTGTCACCCCCTGAGTTAAGTAGCGGGTGAAATCAGCATGTATAATTCTCATCTAGCAAGTTTCACAGAGGCGCATTACGCTTTGGCATGATTAACACCTCTTTCACTCAGGTCCCCACCCCACCCCCTTTTCTCATTTTCTTTTTCCAAGGACCAGTGATAGGGTTCAAAGAAGCAGTGAGGGACAGAAGTGAGAGCCTCAAGAGAGCATGTGCTCAGCTTTAAGTGAAACTCAGACAATTGATGGGCAGGGAAAAAGATATTTTCCTCATGCTCTCCTGCCAGATTCAGCAATTTACTATCAGGCTCCCTGGACTAGGAGAGAAGAAAACTGGTATGCAGAAACACATACAGCTTCTGAAATATAAATTCATGGTTCATCCACTCATTCATCCATCTACCCATCCTTTTTACTCATCACTCATCCATTTACTTTTCCTTCTACCCACTCATACATCAAGTTATCCATCCATCCATCTATCCATCCATCCACCCACTCCACCCACTCATCCTTCCACCCAACCACCCATCCTTCTATGCATCCCAGAATCTTTCTCTTTTTTACCAGGTTAACTTGGAATCATCTATGGATCGCTGTCAATTTTCTTCTAGAACCTTTGAAGATTTCATCAAAAATCCCCTAAGATCTCCCGGTTATGAGTAAACCTCACTCAAAGCACTAACCACAGTGGAAAGTACTGTACTTATTTGTGTGATTTCTAATTAATGGCTGCAAAAGTTCAGTTTAAACCCTGGACGGCCTACCTCCAAGACCAGGGTCTTTCCGCAGGAAAATGTTCAAACTGATCCTGCCTCTCCAACTCTAGGATGTTCTAGACTTCATCACCTGCTTTCCCTCTGTGTCTATATCCCCTCTAGTAAGGGGAGCATGTGTCACGGGCTGTGGCATCTAATTCCTACCCTACTTTGCTTTTCAATGATTTCTTGTCAAGTAGGATGCATGTGTAGAAGGATTGGTACCCAAAAAGGGAAGGCCAACAAAGAGCAGAGATCCCTTCTGGCCCTGAAACTGCCTCCTACTTGCCATCCTTGTTTTCACTGTGGTATCTTCCTGGAGAAGGGTCCAGAGAGTTGGGGGCCTGACCCAAACACACTGCTGTTGTTTACCTCTCAGTCTTGTGTCCTTCCTTCTGTCCACTGGCTGAATTTCACAGGTGCCTCTGGGCCTGACATCACAGACTGATGGGCAGACAGCAGTGATGATGGAGGCTGACCGACTGCAGTGCAGAGCTCCCGGGGGACCCTCTACTCATTAACTACTGCTTCTGTGATGTGATGTATGAGCACCCTGAAGTTCAGAAAAATTAAAAACTAGAGAATTTAATTAAAGCCCTCCCAGTCTAGTTGCTTCCCTGTTGGCTTAGGGGGTTCTGTGAAGAAAGGAAAACAAACTATCAGCCAGGTCAGCAAGGAATTCACAGGTTTGAGCCTTCTACTGGAGGACATCATATCTCACATTCCTTTGCCTCCAGGAGAAGAAAATTTTGCGCTTTGGTGGGCACAACACTTAAACCTCCAGAAACATAAATTCTAAGATTAAAAAGGGATAGATGTGACAACCTTAGAGTTAAAGATTTTGTGATTTATACACATATATAAATTTTAGAGAAAATACTTGTCTACCACTAGCAAAAATTAGTATTTAGAATTCATTAGATGCTCCTTCCAGAAGATAAGAAAATTTTAAAGCCCCCCCCCATCGACAAATAGACAAAGAACATGGATATGTCAATGAGAAGAGATAAAAGGCTAACAAGCAAACTGGCTGTGGACTAGGAAAGACAATAAAGATAAAGAAACCCCAGCAAGAGTTGAGAACAGCCATCAGAATGATAAAAATTAAAAGCACTGCCCTTTGTCTTCAAGGCTCTGACAGGGTATAGAATATAGGAAGCAAATGTGATGGATTGAGAGGTCACCTGACACAGTGTCATGTCATTCTGTCATTTGATTTCTATATGTGATTTATAAGTCTCTGAACTTCCCCAAACCTCAGTTCTAGTGTGTGTGGATATGTGTGAGTGCATGAGTGTGTGTGTATATGAGTACATGAGTATCTGTGCATGTGTGAGAGTAAAGCACACACTGACTTGCAAATGGAATACACATGAAGAAGCTAATCCACCAACACATGCTTGTAGAGGAGCCTACACCTGGGCACATTATGTTATAGAGGGAAATTTCCTGATCCTGCCTAGGCCAGTGGTCCAGATGAGTCTCTTCCACCTATGGCCCTCCAGTCTCTTATAAAATAATTACTCAGAGCTTGTATGAATTTGGTCTAGGGTTCAGGCTTCTTAATTGCTAGCTCTTGCATCTTAAGTTAACCCATTTTTATGAATCTATGTATCACCTTGTGGCTGGTGGCTTACTGGCACTTTCACATCTTGCGTCTTGGATGCTTGGACTACATCTGCCCTAACCTTGCCTTTCCTCCTCCTCTGTCTCTTGGATTCACTGTCTGGCTGTCTCCTGTCTTGCCATACTTCAGGACAGCTTCTTCATTACCCAATGGTAGCAACACATATTCACAGCATACAGAAAGACCATCCCACAACCTTAGGCACGCCATCAGGAGAAGTTTCTCAAAACCAACTCTAATGTGAATGTGTCCTTTATCTTTATCACATGCATTTCACTTCCAACTTGTGTAAAGCATTTTCTCAGGAAGTATCTAATGCTAGACATGGTGGTGCATGCCTGAATGCCCTTCTCTGGAAGCTGAGGAGGAAAGATAATTAAAATCAAGATTTCCAGACCAGCCAGGACAACAAAATGGGGAAAAAGGCAAAGAAAGATCTAGATTTCCAAACCTGAAAGTGACTGGATGTAATAGAAAGAGTGGGTACAGTGAAATGCCATTTCAGGAATGTATAAGTTCCTCCAAGCAGCAACTCACTTTCACTCACACCTTCTAATCTGATCTCACCAAAGTCACAGAGTCAGACACAGTCTCCATTTGTAGATACAGAAGCAAGTTCAAGACAAGGGTGCTTTGCCCAAGGTCACCAAGGAAGTGAGCCTCAGAAACAGGACTGTCTCCAGACCTAAGTCACCAAACCACATGACCCTTGCTGAGCAATGAGACCAAGACTCATTTGGAGGTTCCTTGGCAGAAAGAATAAGAATGTCAATAACAGTCATGTAGTCTAGAAGCCTGATAACTCCAAGGTACTTTTAAGGTACAACTTCATTGACTATTAAAAAAAAAAAAAAAAAAAAAAAAAAAAAACAATGATAAAGATATCTTGGGCTGCAAGCTGGAAAGGATTTTTCCTAGCCACTAGTTAAGAGTGTTGTGGGCTTGGTCCATGGTCTCAGACACATAGAAAACATCACCGTATCTTTGTAGGGCATAGCTTTACTGCCAAGATCATCACCAGCTTTTTGAATCTGCTGCATTTACAATCCTGTAAGCTCTCTTACTGCCCATGTTCCAAAAGAAGAAAATCCACACAGAGTGTACCATTCCCACAACATCCCTGAGCTCTTGGTTTCTCTTCTACGGCATGCTTTGAGCCAAGCTTGGGTGCTGTAGTCCCCTGAATTCCATAAATCCTTGAGGAATGGCACAAAAGAAATAAAGAGTTGCTGTGAGTGACAATGACTGTTACTGTGAAGGCAAGAGACCTCCTGGGGACAGCATACATCAAATGTGATCACCCTGTCACCAGCCCCTGCAATTTTGAAGAAAAAAAAAAAAAAAAAGGCTTTCTCTGTTCCTTAGCTCAAAGCTCTACTATCACCCTGATGGTGGGGCAAATGGTGCCTAAATGGCACTCAGAATGTGAGCAAGTCAGTGGCTGTAACAGCAGCAGCTAGCTGGGGAAGAGCCTTAGACACCAGGTCAAGGATGAACTAGAAAAAGGCAAGAAATCCTGAGAATTCAGGTCTACTGTCCTCCCTGTCGCTGGGCAGCTGAAAATCACTTACTTCCATCAGGGTCACTGGAAGTTTGGCACAGACAGATGGACGTTTGTATCATTCTTTCAGCTAGTGAAATATATCTTGAGTGGTGATTTTATTTTTATTTTTTCCAATTTCAGTCTCTAAAGGTCAATCCAATACATACTAGATGGACATCCCAGGGTTTGCAATACAGCCTGAACTCGTGTGATGGAATCTCAAGAGCAGAACCATTTTCTTTTGCAGTAAAATGTAATAAGAAAATCTGCAAGAAGGGGGGGGGTTAAAATTATATGTTGAGGATAGTGAATGGCCTCGCTGTGGCAAATCTTCATGGTCTTGGTTTCCTTGGTAGAAGGAGAGCTCTGCCAGGCTAGAGTTTCTGTGTCCAACCAAAAGGGGGTGGGGCCATGAGGTCGATCACACAGCTGTTAACTATCCTTATCTACAACCCAGAAGGGATCCTTTTCTCCTAGCCAATAATATAAGTAGAGTGTAATAGGATCAGCAGAGCAAGTGTGGACTCTGACCGGCAACCTCCACCCTTAAAACATTTAAGAAGGAGGTGCTAGAAAGATGGCTCTGTGGCTTAAAGTAGTGGCTTCTCTTGCACAAGTCCTGGGTTTGATTCCCATAACAACTGTTTGCCTCTCTGGTTCCAGGAGATACAATGCCCTCTTTGGGGCTCTCAAGGCACCAGCATGCACATGCTACACAGACATACATGAAAGAAAACAAAACACAAGTACACATTAAAAAAAATGAAGAAGGCCTGGAGAAAAGACTCAGAGATAAAAAGTATGTAGTACTTTTGCAGAGGATCTGAGTTCTGCTTGTCGTATCCATATCAAGAGCTCACAACCACTCATAATATCAGCTCTAGGTAATCATGCACCCTCTTCCGGCCTCCAAGACCATGTGCACTCATCTGTACATAACCACACATGGACAGACACACAGACACACACACATGTGTACACATGCAATATTTAAAAAAAAATTAAATCTTTAAAAAAATCTTGAAGAAGCCATTTGACTTTTATCTAAGACTGTTTCTCCTGTAAAATAGTGACAAAATGCTTGCTTGTGTGGAAAGGCGTGGGAGCACTTGAAGTTACAGGGCTTGGCATGGTGTCCAGTAATTGCTCAATGGGTTCTACATTACTCCTTCTTGACAAATTCACAGCACTGTGTATGGGAGATGGATAGCAAACATCTGTGTTATAAACATAGGCTACCCATAGTTTGGTGGGTCTCATCCATGGAGCCAATAATATATATCAGTACAGGCACATCAAAAGTACAAGAGGTGACTGGATGTTTAAGGCAAGAAGCTTTGCTGGGTGTGTTCTTTAGAACAGAGATTTTTCATTATAACACCTACACAACAGAAGCATTAATACATAGTGACGTGTCTGTCAAGTTCAAGGATAGAACAACTTCGGAGAAGTAGCAGGTATTGATAATTGTCTCGTGCTTACATCTGGGGATGAAGGATAAATTGGGCATAGATGAAAACATGGGCTGCACGGGGACAAAGGGAGTGACCAGGGAGCAGGAGACACGGTGGAGAACAGAAAGCAGGCAGGTCATAGTCGATCGCTGCTAAACTTGTACCTTCTCCAGTAGTACACATTGTCATTTCAAACTGTGTGCTTTGTTTATCTTAAAGATGAAATATGGTAGAGGAGCTCATTCTTCAAATAGGTGTTCTACTAAAAAGCCTGGAACGCCACATCATGCAGCTAAGTCATCTTCAAGCCAATAAGTTAAAGGCAAAGATACTTAGCCCCAAGTTCATAGGATTCTTCCTAGTGCTCACTTCTAATTCAACACTTTCCCCAGCACAGGCAAAGGAGAACTGCTTGATTCAGAAGGAGATTGTAGGAATGTAGCTAAGGTTGGAAGAGGAGAGAAGGTGAGAGGGGACACACAAGAAAGTGAGCGGGGAGGCTGCTAGAGTGTGAATGTGCTGCCAGCTAAGTTGATGTGTTGAGATGTCATCCCCATGCAACAATGTTGGGGGTTGGGCCACTATGAGGTGTGGAGTTCATAAGATGGAAAAATGTCAAGTGGGGTGGGTCATCACTGCACAAGCTGTTGTTACAAAGAAGAGTTTTGTCTCCCACCCCCTCGCTCCTGCTCTCTGCCTTCTGCCATGGAATGACACAATAGTCTTTGCCATGTACCTGTACCCTCTTCTTGGAGTTTCCAGACTTTAGAGCAGCGGTTCTCAACCTTCCTATCACGGCAAACCTTTAAAATAGTTCTCGTGTTCTGATGATCTCTGACCGTGCAATCGCTTTTGGTCCCATTTTATAACTGTAATTCTGCTACTGAGCAGTGTCTTGGTTCCTAAGACCACTGGCAACAAGCATCTTCTGATGGTCGAGACCTACAGGTTGAGAACTGATGGTTTAGAGCAATGAGCCAATAGTTCTTTTTTTTAAGATTTGTTTATTTATTTTGTATACAGTGTACAGAAGAAGGTGCCAGATGTCATCATAGATGGTGGTGAGCCACCAGGTGGTTGCTGGGAATTGAACTCAGGACCTCTGGAAGAACAGTCAGTGCTCTTAACCTCTGAGCCATCTCTCCAGTCCTAGTTCTTTTTTCATAAGCCATCCAGCCGCAAGTACAGTCATGTAGATCACAGTGACTGTGGAACAGAAGCACCCCCTCCCACACTCTACAAACAAGAAACAAGATGACACTTTCTGTGAATCTGCTGTCAGAGCCAAAGGTCACATGACAATTTTCTAAGATGAAATTCAGGAAAGTAATGGACCTTGAGGATTAAGATTCACCAAGATGAATCTCCAGTAAGTGACCACTCTGGCCTAGCCAAACCATGTGCTTATCAATTAGTTATGAGCCCAGCACTATTGCAAAGATTTAGGTGGATCTGGGGGTGACATTTGTGTCACAGGATGACAAAGCTATTTGCACATATTTCTCTACATAAATTTGCACCTCCTGACACACCAGTCTAGAAAGTGAACCTAAGAAAATCAATATTTTACATACTGCTCAGTTACTTAAAGCTATCTTTTCAAATGCCCTCATTTAGAGCACTGAGAATACAGTCACCAGAAGGTCCACTCCCCTTGATAGGCAGAAATTTATTTCTACCTTGCTTCTAAGTTCTTTCTGCTGTAGAAGGCAGCAGGCTACAACCTTTACAGATAACACCCCGCTTTTTCCCCCTTTTGAATCTTACCTTTAAGGTAAGCATTCAAAAATGACATCAATGGATCACAGCTTTGCAGTAAATGATAAATACGATGCTAATTTTGCCACAGACTCATTAATTTTGTACTCTTTGTAGTTAAATGGGAAGAATGATGCCTGGTTAATTTCTAAGTAGCTCTAGATTAGAGAATGGTAGCATACATGCTACAACACTGTTTTAACAGAGTTCAAGAATATACCATGTGGATGGTAAATGCAGCTGAAAGCCTGAGGTAATTAGTACACATACACACAAACACACATACACACTTGATGAAAATTCTGCTCTGGCAGCAACAATGGGCACGTCTTGAGCTCATTTTCCTTTCAATGACTCTAATTTCACTCTGTCTTTATCCCCCTGGGCATTAGTCCTTGTGGGAATTCCATAAGAAAAGCTGAAAAGGAATGGGGGGGGGAGTTCAAACATTCCCTTTGTCTAGCCCATAAGAAGGATTATTCTAGATCTTTTGTCTAGCACTTATAAGATACCATGGCAGTTAATGAATAAGTTAATTGGTTAAATCATTCTAGTGGGGGCTGCCAATTGATCGCTGAGTGTCTATGATGTGTGCGGAGAAGATTAAGGCTGAGTTTGAGAAAGGACCAAGACACCAGATGGCTTGAAGTACCCCAGTAATAGTTTAATATTTTCAATTAGTAATGTCACATATTTTCAACAGAGAAAACTTTGGAAAAAGAGAAGAGGTAGAGAAGTAAACAAAGACAGTTATTCTACAGCATTGCCATCTACAACTAATATTTTGATAGATTTTGAAGTGAATTTGCGTGAACCTTTTAAAGTTGAGGATAGACTGCATGTAACAGGCTCTCCTGCTTTTCCCTCTCAGTAGTCTAGGTTTCTAATAAAGAAGTTATTTCAAAAACATATTTACTGGCTAAAGAATATTATCCTGAAGAAATATATCATGGGCATTGACTAACTCACCTGTTAAATGGTTGACATCTGAAATTTCCTTTGGTATTTGTTATGACCTGCTCATGTGTTATGCACCTGGGCCAATGAAATTATCTTCTCTGTCTCAGGAAGGAATATTTGAAGCAGATGGTATGTACACATAGTTAATCAAAGCTGTGTATACACGATAATAGAAGGGGCTCTTCAGTGAGACTTTAGGCGAGAGGAGAGAGTGAGGTCAGAAGGGGTGTAGCAGAGTCAGATGCCATAGAGAAACATGTGTGCAAACACACCTGAATAGAAGTTGGATACTCCTTGCCTATTGCACCAGGCTTCTTTTATGGTTGGACTGTGCAGTGAGCAAAGAAGAAGGCCAGCCTCAGGTCACTCTAGTCTAACCACATCGAAAAGCCTTTCGCACTGTGATAAATGCCAGGTGCATTTTCACATTTTAAAGTTAACACTGAGAACATTGTGGACCTGGACTCTTCAAACCTGACAAGCCTTTAATTAGCAGCCAGTTTGCATTCAGATTTCATGGCTGGCCAATCTGCCTGTCTCTGGGCACCACATGTACAGGACAGCAGGGCATCTATCCAACAGAAGATGAGCACTGTCACCTCACAGATGCATGCAGAATCTGTCCATTCTTCCTTTTCCCATATGGAAAGCTTCAGGGGCAAAGGTACAGGAGGACTTCAAACAACAAAATAAAACATCTGGGGCAAGATGTCCTCGCCTAATATTTGTCTCAGTCCTTGGATGACCACTGGGTAACATCGGAGGTAGATGCTTTAGCTATAAAGTCTTTCTCTATAGTCCAGGTTGGTCCCGAACTCATGATCCTGCCTCAGCCTCTCAAGGGCTTGGCTTGCAGGAATGTACCACCATTCCTGACCAAGCTTGCTTGTGATTGCAGTTTTGTTAACACCACTCTGCTAAAAGTTCTTCCCCATCTCAGGTTGACCCACCTAACTCTTCCTTGTCCGGTAGTCTCAGCCTCAATGTAAGGCTTGCTATCTCCTGAAAGGCTTCCCAGGAAGGGCTAGAATAGCCTTCCTTTGGATACATTTCTCATCCTACACTTGCCACAATGCATGTATTAATCACTTGACCTATCTGGCTCATTGTCTTGGTTGTGAGATTCAGAGGGGCTGGCAGAGAATGTCTTCCTAATCACTTTATAATAATGAATGAATATGAACTATAATCCCAAGATCTCAAGTGCATGTTAGAAGCTAGCCAATGTGTATGCCCTCCCCAAAGATAGAAATGACATCCTGCCACCTGCCTGTCCTGCTATTATGAGGGCAAGCTTGTCTCCTCCAAATGCACTGCACTCAACCTCACTTCCTGTTTTCTGCATCCAGTCTCAGAGTGAAATCTGTGGGTATTTTCCTTGCAGTCTGAGTGTTGGTGTGGTGCTGGGGGGCAGGGAGCAGGAGGAGACTCCTGTGAGAGAGGGGAGAGCTCTTTCTGGGATACACTGAGGTCCAGTCATGTTCCTGAACCCCCCTCAGTCCTCTGCAGTTACAAGATCATAGTTAATGAATGGAAACTGTGTGGGGACAGGGCTTATGTGGTAGGAGATGCAGAAGAACTGCTGCCTGTCTGTATGAGACGTCAGGCATGCTCAGAAATACAGTAAACACTGGGAGCAGAGCAGAGCTAAACTGCTCAAACAGAGGTAGTTGTTTGTTTATATTTTCCATTCAAGTTAAAATGGAGAGAAAAGCAGAAGAGAAGGAATGAATGCCAATGTGGAGTCTGCTAAATCTCCAAATTCTGGAGGCAGAATCCAGTGCTATTTCAGAGACCCTTGATTCATCATGGGAGAATCCTTGTTCGTGGAGGGTACACTTACTGTGTCAGGCCTTGGGGACAGGCTGACTCAGGGTCTTAGTATTCACTGAGGAGTACAAAGATGAAGGCTTGGCTGTCTTCTGGAAGCTTCCTAACATCAGGACTCTGTAGAACTCAGGAATGGCCCTCCATGGAAGAGAAGGAAATTCCCCATGGCTAGCCATTACCACAGGAAACCACCCTGTTGAAGAGTCCCAGGGGAAGGGTTGGAGAGATGGCTCAGAGGACCTGAGTTCGAGTCCTAGCATCCACATGGCAGCTAACAACTGTAATTCCAAGATTTGATACCCTTACACAGTTATACATGCAGGCAAAGCACTAATTCACATAAAATAAAAATAAATATTAAAAAAAAAGAGTCCCGGGGACAGATTGAGGACACAGACTGGTGTCCTGTCTTATTCTGCAAAGAAAGTCAACAGACTCACTACTCAGAAATGAAGGTTGGTTCCCTTCCTAGAAAGGGAAGTCAGAGCCTTGGATGGTGGGATAACAGAGGCTACATGGTGAGACTGGGGGTTGTCTGTCTGTGTGGAGCCACAAGAGGTACCATTCTAAATTGTGTTTTCTCAACTGCAAGTTGACCATGAGTATGAACAGATAGAACCTCTAGAAGGCATGGATGCAGGATCAGCACATAGTAGGTCTTCCTGGACCTCGCATATATGGTCTGTGTGTCTGTGTAAATCACATTCCCCTGCCCTTCCAGCTGCATCTGTCCTTGGTCACAGCCCTCTCAGGTCCCCCAATTCCCTGCTTTTACCAGTTCTCAAGGAGTTAGACAAGGGGGATCCAAGAACAATCTGAACCTTCAAAATAAGCACTCTACCCCCACCCTGGCATGTGCCGACTGTAGCCGAAGATGCAATCACATCCCTGAAGTGAAATGGCCTGAAAAACTGGAGGATGAAGGGATCAGTGTGAACGGCCTTCTAAACGCATCAGGTTTCTGGAACGTTCCCAGCCCCCATCTCCTTAACTATGGCTTCCGTAATGGCTGAAATGCAGGATGTGGCCTGGAATTTCAACAGCCCCCAGTATTTGCTCAGCACTCTATCATTCATTCAACACATCTTGGCTGATCCTCTCTCTAGACAGACTTTGCAGCCAGGCATTAAGGTGCAAAAGAGCTGCCAGTCTGCTGGAGAGGGGAGGGTAAGAGAGTCATTTACCATTGGGACAGTTACAAACAGCCCTGTGACCAAGGGAAGAAGAGGTATTGGCTCATTCTCAAAGTGGCTTCAAAATCAACTTGCATTTAGGGAGCAACTGATGTGAGCCAGATTCTCAGATGGAGCTGCTTACCTAAATTATCTCTATTCAGACACAATTATGACGGTGGTGTTTTACAAAGGAACAATGAAGAATCAGGCAGATACAGGAGCCCTTGTAGCTAGAGTTCATGAGGGGAGGTCAAGATTCAAACTTAAGTCTGTTCCACTGTGGCCAGTTCCACCAAGGGGATTGTGCCTGTGTCGGAGGGCCTGAAGACAAGAGCACGCAGCCTGTGCAATATTCTTCTTCTGGGGCTCTAGGTACACATGCTTTTGTGTCTATGTTGTGTGTGTACACGCATGTGGAGGCCAGCGGTTGACTTCAGATGTCTTTCTCTGCTGCTCCCATGCCTCCTTTTCTTCCTTCATTCCTTCCTTTCCTTTTTCCTTCCTCCTTCCCTTCTTTCTGTCTTATTGATGTAGGGTATTCACAGAACTTGCCGCTGACTGTTTCAGCATGCTGCTATGCCTGGCCTCTACATGGTTTCTGGGGAGCTGCAATCAGGGATGCATGCTTGTGCAGTAGCATTGTAACCACTGAGTCATCTTCACAGTTCTCCTAACAATATGCCCTTCTGCCTTCTAGCTTCTTTCTCCAATGAGGGAATAAAACCTCTTGCTGTGTTCATGCCATGATCAGACCAGAATTTAATCACACAAACTGAGTTCCCAAAGAAGGTTTTCCCAGCACACCCTCCCAGGCCTGATAGAAGGCCTCTATGCCTCTCTTGACAGTAGTCCTGAGAGACAGGTTACGAGAGATTCCAAGGTAGAGGCTCCTGTAAGGAGGAACCCATAGACTAAGCTCTTAGTGGAGCCTGAGGCAGGGCAACAAGGAAGAAGAAATACCACAGATTTTTTTTTTTCTTTCTCCAGGGCATGCTACTCTGGCTCCCTGCCTGAGAAGCAAAGCCATTCTTCTCTGTGCCAAGGATCCGTAGAGGAATATTTATGAGACATTAAAACCACTGCCATCACATCTTTAAAAATTCTTGTATGTGTAATTATGGGTCCAGGGATTCAATTCCTGGATGTGGTATTAATTACTTCCTTGCAGCTTACAGTACTTAAGTATGGGAAGTGAGGACATGAGCCTGTAGGTCTTTTAGATTTCCTTCTGCAACTGCAGACACTTTATGCATGTTGCTATCACAGTGACCGCTTTGACCCTGCCATACTCTACCATCATGTTGGAGTCCTACCAGAGGGGTTGGCTGACCCAGCACATGTATCATTCTGTATCCCCTTGCTGGCAACACTTAGTTGGCCTTGGCCAGTAAAAGGCATTAGAAAAGACAGGGACTCAGAAGAAGGACCACTTCTGAACTCTCTCTCTCTCTCTCTCTCTCTCTCTCTCTCTCTCTCTCTCTCCTCTCTCTCCTCTCTCTCTCTCTCTTCACAAAAGGTGTGTTTGTGAGAGGAAGGGACATTCATGCTTCTAGCCTAAAACAAAATGCCATGCTGACTATATCCTTGGTAAATAAAATATTGGAAAGAATAATAGAGATTATTTTCTCATAATTCATTCACGTAACCAAAAGTCTCTTAGAACAGTCTATGGGCCAAATCCTGATCAAGAATTCAACCCTCATAAAGAAGCATCCTCATGAGATGGATACCTGCCCTGGGGTCTGCAGGATACTGAGTCTCTAGTTTGTACTGTGTGCCCAAGAAAACCTTCTTACCAGGATAAAAATGAAGTTTCCTCATTCTATTGGTTTATCTGGTAGGACACTTCTAGCCAGACACTTTAGCTGGAGTATCAGGAATAAAAGCACCCATGTCATGGAAGCCCTGACTAAACTATATAAGACCTGAACAAGTAGAATTCAAATAGCATCTTCTTGAGCTCACATAGGCCTGAGTTTAAATTTTCCTAGTCAGGATTTCTTCTGTGAACCATAAGACTCCATGATGCTCCTAGAATTCACCCAACAGCCATAGAGCTTCCCATTTGGGACCAGCCCTGCACAGGGATGGGCTTGAGATTCTTGTTCAGTGTCCTTCCTCAAGGACACTCATATTTCTGTCTTCTTGTCACCCTCACCCTGCTGCCAGCCCTGAGCAAAGTGTTTTCAGAATCAGTCTGTTGCTAACACACTATAGCATCAGTACACACCAGAGAGCCTCTTCCTAAGCTCCTCACTTGGATGAGGCCTTGGATGATAAAGTGTCCACAGCTACTTGTCACTAAGCAATGCTGTGAGCTGTAGGAAAAAGAGCTAAGGTCCACTGTGGATACTTCAAGGAATGAAGAGGAAGTCCCACCATTTGGCTGAACTTGATATTGTCCAAAGTTTTTTGTCTTGGTCAATCATTAAAGTAGCCTGAATAAGATCCAGGTTAATCCCCAAACTGATCACACAGGAATCTAGAGCTCACATTCATGATGTAACTATGCAGCCAAGACTAAACTCACCTTCAGAATTCTGGGTATCTTACGCCAGATGGCTAATCATGTCCACCAAGAACATGGGTTGTAGGTGGAGCAAATAGGGTTTTCACAGAAACTTGAAAGAAGCTGGGCTGCTAACTGCTCTATTTATGTTAGTACTTCATTTACAAAAATGTAATCCCCTATTAAGAAAAGAACATATATGGATTAACTCCTGTAATCAAAAAATGTAATTAATAACCTAGTTACAACAAGATTTTGAAGAGCTAATAATCCCTAAGTACAAATTATGCACGCTCATTAAAATCAAACTGTTATAAACTCCATTTATTCAACAAATAATTCCTTGTCTGACAGCTTGCTTTATTTTACAGCTATAGAAAATGAAAATGTGTTTTCCTCATCCTCTGGGATTAGATTCTTAGAACTTTTCAGAGGTTTCAGCCCCTGGCCAGCACTTTTCCCACACTTCCCTGTTAGGGACAAGAACTTCCTGTCCTTTCTCCCTGCAACCCATCCTACATTCCACCTACCAACTCTCTTTTGCTACTTGGTACTTTGACAGTATCTCTATTAGACAGCACAGAACAATCCTACTCAAATTACAGTGCGTGGGGCCATTCCATCGGTGAAGTGTTTTCAAGTCAATTACTCAAATTCTTTCTATTACAGAATAATAAAAAGATTACACTCTGGAATTAGATCACTCTGCCAAAAGTTCAACTGTTGGAGCTAGCCTCAGACCCACACAGGTACAGTTACCCTATGTGTGATCAAGAGGACTCTACTTAGCTGTGGAGGAAAAGGGACTGCCCCCTCCCCCTCCCCAGTGTGTATTTCTAGCTCAGCTGTGTGTGTGTGTGTGTGTGTGTGTGTGTGTGTGTGTGTATGAGAGAGAGAGAGAAAGAGAGAGAGAGAGAGAGAGAGAATGCACTTTGACCTCCATCTCACACTAATCAATTCCAGATGGACTGTAAGTCCCAATATAAATGGTAGAAAAATAAATTTTATAAGAATAATAATATAGCATCTTTATGACTTCAAAATAGGCAAAGCTTCCTAAGCATTTTAATGTATGATGTAAGATAGGTTAATCATAAAGAAAAATGTATCAGTTCAATTTGACCGAAATGAAAACTTGTACATCTCAAATTATATCAATTAGTGAGTGAAAAGTTAATTGTAGTGGTTGATCTTAATTGTCAGCTGGATGAGAGCAAGAATCACTAGGCTTTTGGCCTAGGTTTGTGGGAGATTATCTTGGTTATGCTAATGAGGAAGACCCATGCATTGTGGGTGGTACTATCCTCTTGATTGAGATCCTGGACTATAGAAAAAGGAGATGAGTTGCCTAAGCATTCACTGTTTCTGTTTCTTGACTTTGCATATAAAATGTCCAGCTGCTTCAAGTTTATGCTGTCTTGATGAACCCAACATGAACTGTGAGCTTAAATAAGCCTTGTCTCCACTCCCTATGTGGCCTCTGGCATGGTATTTACCACAGCAACAGGAAAAGGAACACAAGTCACTAACTTGAAGAAGACAGCAATGTCTGATAACGGCTTTAGATTGTAATGCACTGGGATTCCCATAAATAAACAAGAAACAAAACAGAAAGCTGACTGTGTGGTTCATTGTTTTAAAAAGCACTTGACAAAGGAGGATTTCCAAGGGTCCAATAAGCTTGGGAAAGATTCACAGTGACATTAGATATTAGGGAAATCTAAAGCACAACAAGACACAATAATGTGACCCCTGGAAGAGCTAAAGTGACAGTGGCAATTGTTAGGGAACGTGTGTGGTTGGATAGGCAAGGCAATCAGACCACGCTATTGGACAGTTGGGTTTGGGTTTGTATCAGGCAAAACCTAGTAACAATGTGTGTCTGTGTGTAGATAGATGGATGGATGGATACAGCACAGAAACTCTAATCCTAAAATCAAAGTAGTTTTGAACCATCACCCTCCCTGAAGCATTTCTCTAAATGGAAAACAACATCATGTAAAGCCAGAGCCAATACTACACAGTAACAATAATAAATGAACAAATACAGGACAAGGCATAGATAAATTCAAATCATCAAATACTGAGACAAAGTGAGCCTATATTCTATGACTCCACTACATCATCATAAAACTGGCCAAACTACAGTAGTCTAAGTCTAGAGAGAAATTAAGCTAGCAGGAAGTGAAGACAGAGCCTAGGATGGGAAAGGCAGCTGTCAGGGGCACTAATGTTTGCTTCATGATTAATGTGCTGACCATGCTTCATGTACAGTACACATGTAGTAAGAATTTGCACACACACAAACACAGACACACACAGACACACACACACACACACACACACACACACCCTCTACCACCAATACAAGCAATCCTAACTATGTGACCATAAACAAAACATTTCATCTCTTGCTTCTTCTGATTTGCTGAAATTTTCAGGTTAAAATGGAAAACAAAACCAATCAGAAAACCCCCAAGACATATATCCACAGCTTCTTAGCCCTAAATGTTGCATACATTCCATTCCTTCCTTTCTTCTTCCTTTCCCTTTCCTGTTGGAGCATCATAGTATTATTTTATGATCTGGGATCTTAGAGACTTAGTCTTTTTTCTCTTAAACAAGAAAGAGAAAAAAGGTTTAAAAGGTAGAAATTCTAACCAAAATCAGCACAACAGTGCCTGAGGAGATGTCTTGGGGGTGATGGAATGCCGGCATGAGGCTTTAACAGTACTCTGGACATTTGAAAAGTATAAAGCTGCAGCCACAGCATTGGGGGTGTGAATTGAACCTGTGGGTGAAGGTTGGGTTAGGGTCAATCCTGAAGCATTGGTGTTTGGGAGACTGCCTGAGGAATGCAGTGGGATCCTGGATGCATCACACTTTCTTTTCTTTTAACCACACATGGGCTGTTTTCAATAGTGAAATTCTTCACAGACCAAAAGGAAACCAAGGAAAAACATACTTTGCTTTCTCAAAACAAGTGCCAAAGTTATGATTCAAGAAAGTCTGAGTTACAGAAAACATGAGATCTCCAGAAAATAAAATTATGATTACCGGGAACTTGAAACGCACTACATCTAATTGCTCTTTAAGCCTGTAATATTAGATGGACTTCCTGGATGGTAGTGGGCTCTAGGCATGCTCACAGCAGCCCCATCTTCAGATGTTTAGTTTGTACTTTGATCCTTTATCTGCCAAGCAAACATTCTCCATAACTGGTGGGAGATGTAAAAGGACAGAGAGCTAGATGTGGGCATTCCCACATGAAGGATGAGCAGGACCCCGAAGTAAGAAAGGACCACCTGATGTCACCAGAACAGAACTAAGTAGAGCAGAGAGGCTTGTCACTCTGAGATTGGAGTGGGTATCCCAAAGACATTGTCCTGGGGCCTATAGTTCTCAGTCTGGGGTAAACCTCTAAATAATAAAGCTTTCAAACAGTACTTGATACCATATCCTGATACCTGGACTGTATGTTAAATAGGCTCTGGTGCAGAAACCATCATTAGGGTTCTTGAGAATCACTCAGGTCATTCTAGAAAACTATAGCCTTGGGCCAAGCCTATTTCTGTGTGGTCTGTGGAGTAAGAATGGTGTTCACTGGAGAGATAGTTGCAATGAATTTTATAGTAGGGAACATAAGCTCCAATTAAGCAAGCTCTGATTTTATACCAAGAAGCTTCATTCTTCTCAGCAGATGTAAAGCATGAAAGAGAACTCACAAATGGTAGTCGCTGGACTGTGGAGAGATGAGGGAGAAGGGTGGAAAGAGGCTGGTCCAGGGGTATGATTTCCCAGCTGGCTATGTGGTTCACATCTCAAAAAGTTAGGAAAATAATTCTGAATGTTTTTATCATAAAGAGATAATAGGTATATGAGAAAGTATTTGACAATCTGAATTAAACACCTCTCATATATATAATGTTAATATATATATACCTAAGCATCACATGGTACACTGCTAATATGTATAACTTTTATTTATTCATTCACGTTTCAGCTTAACGTTAAAACTTAGAAAACAAAGTATTCAGTGCTTCCTACACACTGGATTTCATCAGTACAAGGCTTGGGAAGTGTCCTTTCCCTCTTAGTCTATAATAAATGACTATAGATCAATTACATATCTCTGATGTAAAATTCTTCATCATGAAAGTATTTCACAGGCTGAAGAAATGGTCGGGCAGGTAAAGCACTTGCCATGCAAGCAACAAGCATGAGGTCCAGGGTTCGGATCCCCAGAACCCATGTAAATGACCAGTGGGTCTGGCATCCCAGTTGTAATTTTTTCTGAAGGTGGAGACAGGGGACCTCTTGAGCAAGCAAACTTGCTAGTCTGGCTTAGAGCCTGTATCAGTGAGCTCTCGGTTCAAGTAAGAGACCCTGCCTCAAAAGTTAAAATGGGGAATAATTGAGAGAAATACCTTGTGATTTTCATATACATTTGTACTCACATGCACCCAAATGTACACATGTGGACATGAATACACACATCATACACACATACAAAATTAAGCACTTCATATTTTGAACTTTCTTCTCATTTGAGAGTGCTTGCATGTATAAAAATTATCTTCAGGATAGCACCTCTAAAGGCAGCACTCACTTATATTTCATATACTCCCCATATACATGCATAAAGGCAATTTTCATGATATTTTAGATAACTATTGTATGAGACAAATTTTGTGTCCAGTGAATTACATGACTTGATGTATCAAGTTATCATTCAAATAGTTTCAAGTTCTGGAGCATTTCAGATCTTGGGGGCTAGTGAAGTCCAATGTGTGGCTCACTTGACATTCTCAACTGCCCCTCTTGGGCTGTAAACATGAAGTACTTATTTCTGCCCCCTCAGTACACATTTGCAGACCCCTGCTATAGTTGATAGGAAATGACTTAATCGTTTACATCAGAAGAGATACATAGTAAGAACTTGCTTAAAACTATCCTCTATGACAGACATGAGGTAAATTGAAAAAGGAAGTAATAGGAAAAAATGCCATCTTCATTTTGTCTTGGCCTAAGGAAGAGCTAACTGGGATAAGTAGGAATAAGAGTAGGTAAAGGACCCAGACCTCAGAGGACTGAGCAGCAGCGGGAGCATTCAGGGCAATGGCTAGTGGACCTGGGAGAAGAGGGCACTAGGAGGTCCCCAGGAGACCTTGGCAGGGCCACAACAATCAGAGAGCACCACTGCATCATCATGGTAGCTTACAAAGATGCAAAGACCTGAAGCATGTGATGGGAAGAGCGCTATTCTACTTGCCACCCCAAAGACTTGCACAAACCAGGTACAGAAGAACCCAGAGAAGCTGCAGCTGAATAAATCCCCTCGCAGGTTTAGACTGGTCAAGTTTATCCAGCATGTTCAGTAGAGAACAGTCAACCCTTTTCCTTCCCTTCACCCTTTTTATATTTACCTTCCAAAAGAACCTGTGTGCTGGTCCAAATAACCCTTGAAGTTGGTCCACTTCATGGTACTTCTATGTACAGACATTTTGGCACAAAGTTCTTTACTACAAATCATCCACTATACCAGCCCCTATGACAATCAACTAGGCTATAATAATGACTATGTAAATGACCAGTGGGTCTGGCATCCCAGTTGTAATTATTTCTGAAGGTGGAGACAGGGGACCTCTTGAGCAAGAAAACTTGCTAGTCTGGCTTAGAGCCTGTATCAGTGAGCTCTCGGTTCAAGTAAGAGACCCTGCCTCAAAGGTTAAAATGGAGAATAATTGAGAGAAATACCTTGTGACTTTCATATACATTTGTACTCACATGCATCCAAATGTACACATGTGGACATGAATACACACATCATACACACATACATTTATAGACAGGAAGAGGGGTGCAGAGGAGAGCTGTAACATGGCGGACAACACAGTCAGGAAAGGACAGGCTGGTTTCACCATATTTCCCCCTCAGTGTGCTAATGTACAAGACTGCTGTATAGTTTGTACTTATTGTCAGAATGCCTCCTGGTACCTGTGTGACATGGGCCCTAAACCTTCTTCACTTATGCTACCAGGACCAAACCCTTGAGAGTCTGGGTTCGAATTCCAGCTCTGCAGGTCTTTCTACTCTGAACTTCAGTTCTTCCATTTGGAAAATAGGAGTGGTTTCCACTTCCCAGAGTTGCTCAGGGGATTACATAACGCAATGTAGAGTGCCCAGCAGACTCAATGATGCACATTGCCCTATTTGGTTGCTTGGCCCACATTCTCCATGGAGCCTGGCTTCAGTGTACGTATTCAAGGATGCAATGGAGCTGCAAATATAGACTAAGGAGCCAAAATGTTGGAGTCCCAAGCCCGACTCTACAACTAACTAGCTGTGTTAGTCACTTAGCTTGGAGAGTCATTTACAAAATCAGATGCATAAGAATTCAGTGAGTGGCATGCATGTAGGATGTCAGTCACAGAACCAAGCTGTTGTGAAGGTCCGGGCAGGGTAGTGTGAGCTACTGCTATTGCTTTATAGTTCAACTTATTTCCCCTACATATCTTTCCACTAGTCCACTTACAAAGAACTAACTGGATCAACCCAAACTGGGGTTAAGGAGCAGTGCCGGGAGCCTGCCAAGGGATGTATCCATCCAGGGCTTATCAGCACCCTTTCCATTCCTCATCTGCCCAATCCTTGGGGGTGCCACATGGAGTAAGTCCCCCTCCCTGCCCCATGGCTGAGGTCTTCACAACTTGATGAACTACTGAAAATTGATTTATACAGTGGCACACAGGCAATCATCTTCTCTGTATGGGTTTATATAGTAAAGTAGCCAGTATTAATCATTATGAGCCACAGGCCCTTATCAATTCTGACACTTAAAAAATTTTGAAACCAAAGGTTGCTTGGGTTCCTTGTTTTTTTTTTTTTAATAACTCGGTTGATGGCAAAACCTGACCTGCAGTGATGTGAGGCTATTTATTGTCTTTATTTTTCCCACTTAGTGTGACAGTCAGACATTTTCCTTCAGAAAAATTAATAGTCTTGATTAAAGAACACTGCCCCAGACTCCACCGGGGGTATTATAGAATATACAGTGTATGCAACCCATTTCCTTCAAACATCCAAAGACACCAATTCCTAAATATATCTGACCCCAAGGCTCTGGATGATGGATTATGGACATGCATTTATTATTTCCATGGGACAGCTGTAATCATTCCTATTATTCCCTTCAACCAAAAGATACAGAAATTTGGTGTTTGCCCATAACTGAATGACTTTTTATTTCTCTTTGAAAAAAAATCAATATATGGTTGAGATTCGAGCAATAAAAACAGATTTCCTCTTTTTTTAAAATGATATTTCACTCATTTACTTATAGCCAGTCCATATTCCTACAGAGTGCTCTCAAACAGAAGAATCCAGCTTTGAAGAGGACAGCCAACATCTACCATGCTTTAGCCCCAGGAATACTGCAGGCTAGTTGCAGAGCTGAAGCAGGGACAAAGGGTAAGGTCTTCAACTACCCCCAAAGCTATAGTCATTCATTTTTCCTTTGTGGTAGTGGCTTATAGGGGTGTCCTACAGAGTCACAGAGAGTGGGTGCTGCTATCAGACAGGACAGAGCATATTGTAACCCTGAAAGCAGAACGTGCAAGGAAAATTACATAATGGCTTCAATGGCTAGTGAGTAACTGTGGTCATTTCTGACAAGCAACAGGTAATGAAGTGACAGGTGACATTAGTAGCCTGGATAGCTGGTTGCCTGCTAGTGTTAGCTCCCACCGTGCAGAAGTGTCACACAGGAGAATGCACATATATGAGGTTTCTATATGTCCTCTGGGTCACAATGTTTGGTGTCCTTGATTCCTAAAGGCGTCTGTCTGATCCTTGACCCCCATCTACTTTCCCTTTCCCTATGGCAGAGCAGATGTGCTGGGGAACAGGTGTTCTGATTTCTATCCTTACTATGAAAATGGGGACAAACCACAGAGTCACTCCAGTATCCTAAGTTCACTCAGTTTATGAGACCTTGTAATAGAAGTCCTCGCTAACAAATCTACCAACCAAACCTCCAGACACAAGCACCATAATAGAGAACATGAGGCCACAGAGAAGGAACACTTCACCCCACCACTTCTAAATGTTCACAGCTCTGGATATGCTTCTCTTTGTCTTTGTCTTTCAGTCCCAAAACTAATCAATTCCAATTTCTTGGTAGCAAGATACCTCTGAAAGGCAGCCTTACAAGTACTGACCACATTTTGTATAAACAATAGATCAAAGCAAGCCTGAACAGCCATCCTATTCCAAGACAGATCTGGAAGACACAGGAATGAAACCCATGGAAGAATGGCACTTTCAACAAGGTCTTGCACCTGGGAAATGCATGACTAGACAGGGCTAGGCATATATGTGCTCTGAGGAGGTACAGGAGGAAGATGAAAGATGGCCCACTAAATCTGTCACCAGCTCTACTTTGACAGACTCACACAAGTTAGAAAAGGCCACAGGCAACACATCACTCACATCTCAGGATCTTACTATAACTTCAAGTGGCTACAGCATCAGGTATTAAAGCAGATTCTAGGCTTTTCCCAGAATGTTTCTCATCTCTCTCTGGACTTTTACCATCTGCTACACCTTCTATTCCACCAAATGGACAAGGAACACAAGACTTAGGGACAGAGTTAAAGTCAGACTCAGCATTTTGTCCTTCAGCATCAGTAAACACCAGAGACCTACTCTGGGGCTTAATAGTCAGGACACCAAGATTTGTCTGTCATACACATTTCTCCATGGTCTCAAGTAGGAGAGCTAGTGAGAGATTCTGGGACTCTGTTTGCTCTTTTTAAAAATGTGGGACAACAATATTGGCAGCACTTTACAGTTAGCCTAAGGAACACTGATACAGGCACGTGTCTAACACAAGACAGGTGTTGGACATATACCAGATCTCCATGCACTTCTTTTTTCTCCTTGAGACTTGCTCACAACAGCCCCCATCCCACCTCACTAAGACTTTGCCTTTCGTCTTTTCTTTCCCATGGCTGACACAGCTGTAAGATTCATGGGTTGTTGATCATTCTGAAGTGTTCCCTGACTAGTTTGCCAACATTCTCCAGCTGCGTGACTCTCGAGACTCCCCTCACTGTGTGGTCAGACTGAACATAGCTTCCTTAATCTGGGTCTTACCTCGCCCTAGCCTTTAGCCTCTCATAGTCTTTGCTTTATTACACTTTATATGTATAGTTTCTGTTCTAGACGTATCTGATTTATTATTCAAGCTCCCTTAAAAGAAAAGAAAACAGATGTCATGCAAAGTCCCTCAAAAACTGGGGCTACTCACGATCCAGTCTCTCTCTTTATGAGTTGAGGCAGAGAAACACGCCTCATCAGAAGCCCTATGGTTCCCAGAGCTAAATGACTTCAGCACTTGCCCCATCCTGGCTCCCAGAGCAGCCAGTTTCTCATACTGATGCCAAGGTCCTTCCATTTCAGGTAAAAGCTGCCAAATGACAGCCCTGGCTGGCAGGTGATCAGGGTGAGTGTGACAACCCATGTGAACAAGCCCAAGTGGCTGTGTCTTCCCTTCGTGTCTCCTAGAACAGGACCTCACTGTGCCTTCCTCCGACCTACAGGTAGGGTTGCTGGGGCTTCGCAGCCCTTTCTGCTCCCCACGCCTTGACCCCAGGGCACAGCTGAGGGAAGAGACAACAAGATCAGGATGAGTGCAGCTTCAGCAACTTAGTTACCAAGGCTGGCGCAGACAGACAGACAGACACAGAGAAACCTCTTCTTTTCGAGGCAAGGCTTAGGGGGAGCTGAGCCATCTCCATTGATAAAGAGAATTTAATTCTCCTTCTCTTTCTCTTTTTCCCACCTTCATGCTGTCCTTCCTCCAGCCTTGCCTTCTTTTGATTTTTGTGGGTTTTGTTTGTTTGTTTTTTAGTATTTGCGGATGGAGCCAGGACCTTGTACATGCTGGGCAAATACTCTATCATTGAGCTGTGTCTCCAGGTCTTTCTCTCAATAGATTTTTCTTGAATGCTGCTTCTTGGGGCTTAAAAGCCTAGCCAAGGACCAGGGAGCCTTAGAAGGGATTTTCTGATTCAGATGACGGAATCTGGTCCACAGTAAATGACAGTCTTGAAGCATTGGAAAGGAACATTCCAAGAGCTGGGCTGGGGGCAAGTTGGAACTAAGAAGACAATGGCCATGGCCACAGATGAGGACTTCAAACTCATGGCAGCCTACTCTGTATCAGGCAGTAAATGGGTATGGTCACTCACTTTCATGTGAATTTATCTTGTGTTCAAAATGTATCCTATTGCATACAAATTGTTTTTATTACATTTGTATTTTACAAATGACAAAACAAAAACCTAGGGAGGGTACTTGTTGACATAAACATTGTTATAGAGCTAGAGAGCAGAACATTAGGGTCCTCACTGATCCAGGTGACCCCATGTCACATGGCTCTTGGGGAACCTCAAAGCTGTGCCATCAGGGGCTGTCAGATACAGTTTCCTAAGCTAATCTGTTATCTTCAATTTTTTGATATTCAAAATTAATTCCTTACTGGACCAACACTAGCTGCCACTCATGGACAATGAAGAAGGATATCCTGGTGATTCTAAATCATGTTAAGGGTCACCAGAGAACACCAGTTGTTGGCTGCTACACAGGCTAAAGAATGAAGTCACTTGTGTCTGGGGAATCACCGAGATGCTCCCAAGGACCACATTTTTGTCTGACTCAGGGAAAGCTAGATACTAAATAGCTGCTAAATTGGGTAACTTTTATAACTTTTTCCTTCTCCTTCTGGGGCTTGAATATAACCATCAAATCAATTTCCAATGCTGTCAACTGGAGCTAGCATGGTAGAGAGTTAGAAAAACAGTCAAGCCATTAAAGTACTCACTTCATGCTACTAAGAAAGCCCCATTCATAAAATGTCCCTCATTAAATCCTCAAGGCAACCTTACACAAAAAAATATTATTATTAACTATTATATACTTAAGATGGAAAATAAAATCTCAAAAAGACTACATTTTAAATTAACAAATGTACATCTGTGTGTTGCTTATTTGCATTTACCACAGCTTGTGAAAAAAAAAATAGTAGTCCAGTACAGGAAGAAGGTAGACTAGAATAGAACCTCAAGATGCTAGATATTTTGTTTTCTTTCTCTCACACACATTCTTTGAAGCACCCTACCACTTATATTCTTTAACAGGGTCCCACCCTCCCCAATGTGAACACTATAGGATTCTGGTATGAGTTTCCTGTGGATTCTCAGCAGCAACAATGATTGGTATGTCTCTGGATCCTGAAAGTTAGAAAGACTCCAGCTCACCACGCTACTTAAAAGCAGGCAACTCTGTGAAGGTCGCTTTTCTCTCTGTGCTTTCACTTTCTTATCCATCCATATTCATGGGAGAATTAACAATAGCTGCTGAAAAGACATGATAGACAATAGGGGAGTGAACTTTCTCCCAAGCCACAAATGGCCACAGGAGAGCGAGGGTTTGTTTTCATCCCAGTTTGGGCTGTATATTAACAGCATGGATTTAGTAGAAACCAAACCTAAAGAGAACAGAATCAGGGCTGTTGCTGAATTGATTCAACAGCATTTAACAAAGGTATGCTGAAAGCCTGGCTCTGTAATAGAAGACAGACAAGAACCAAAGAGAATTCAGAGTCACAATACATGAGAGTGGGGACCAGGAAGAAATTCTTAGGTCCAGGCAGAGCTGGCAGGGTAGCCTCTAAGAAAACTACTAAAGGACATTCCTGTCCATGAGGGGACTCTAGGACTCTAGGACTCAGTCTAAAAAAATGACATTCAAGATAGTCAAGATTCAGAATCAGACCATCAACATAAGGATGAAGAAAATGTTTTATAGATAGATAACAGAGTTTTATTCAGCCACAAATAAAAACAAAATAGTGTCATTGAAAGAAATGGATGGATCTGGATGTTGTGATGGTAAGGAAAGTCAGACAAACTATCAAAAAGACAAATATCACATGTTCTCTTCTCTCTCTCTCTCTCTCTCTCTCTCTCCCTCTCTCTCTCTCTCTCTCTCTCTCTCTCTCTCTCTCTCTCTCTCAGAATTATTTAGGATAGAGAAGAAACCAGCCAGTAGGGGTGAGCATAGAACAAGAGAGGGTAATTGGAGGGTAAATATAAGTTCAAAGATATTCATGCCTACAAATATCATAATAAAATCCATTATTTTGTACAATCATTTTTTAAATGACTAAAATGTCTTTTCTAAAGGAGAAGCAAGACTGCATTCTTCTCAGAGCAGACAACACAGCCATACCACAGGAGTCTGAGTAAGATGATGTACAGAGGGACACAAGCAAGTTCAGCATGGAGGACTTCACAGGGACACTCACAAGCTCTGAGAAGAGACCTGTGTGGATGGCAGCAGTCATGGTAGCTACCCTGCATGGCTTTCTAGAGGCAGATGCACAGAGACAGTCCCATGTGTCCCCAACTGAAATGACTCCTAGCTTTGCTGTTCTTACTGGGATTTGTTAGCAATTTCCTGAAGGCAAACCAGTCCCAAGCCACATAACAAGTGTTCTGACGGTTTCAGAAAATGGAGTCTAGGGGTTCTATATTCTTCACTGAGGAATGAACATTGACTGAAATGAGTAGCTGCTCCCCTTATTCTCATGTTATTTTCTTCTCCATTGAAACATTTCCAGACAAGAACTGATCTACTAGGAAGGTAAAGAAAAAACTTGCAGTCCCTGTTACCATAGCCAAAGAGGAGAGGCCACTGCGGTGGGAGCTGCTGTTGTTGGCTCTGTGAGGACAATAAGGCCTTTGGTATTTTGAAGTGGGAAAGGGGAACATAAAGTTAGGAGACAGCCTGGAATGATCCCATTCAACATGCCACCTAGGATAAGTTTCCCTAATAAAACAGCCTGAACTATCAGCAGCTTGATTAACAGATGTTTGCTAATTTGATAAACCCAAGCCACATGCATCACAAGCCAAAAGGAAAGGATGCAGACATGTGGGTTTGAGGAGACAGACAGAGTCAAACTGGGCTCTTTTTACTTGCCTGGATTGAATTACTATGACCTTAGGCAAGCCATTCAGACTCTGGAGGTCCCTTCCGCTGTCAAGAGCGGGCTATAAAACCTTCCTTGTTTTGGTTGTGAGGATTAATTGGAACTGCACATGTAAAGTGCCCAGCAAAGTTCCCGACATGCAACCTGCACTCAATAACTGTTAATTATTATTATCTCATTAGCCCAAACTCCACCCAAGGCAGTAACCCTTCTTTAAACAGACAACAAACTAGAGAGCTATCAGGTCACTTCTTGAATAAATATTTGTTGGCTGGTTCTGTAATTAGTTGGCTACATACCCAGGAGATGTACATGCATACACACACTCTCCAGGAAGCTTTCTCAAGTCTGCTCTTGGAAGGAGCTGTCACATCAACCAGACCGCTCCTCTCTGTGCTGTTGACCATTAATAGTTAAATCTCGAGCATGTAATCAGCCCTTCCAAGGTTTCTCTCTACTCCTGCTATGCTTTCCCAGCTATTTTTTAAAACCACACAACTCCTTTGAGGACTTTCCAGAACACTGCAGAACCATGGTACAAATGTCTAACTTCAGCATTGCGAACATTACGAGCAGAGCATTGCGAACCTCATCGAGATCTTTGTGCACTTGGGGCAGACCATATCCTAAGTTGGCACCTTACCAAACATAGTTGCAAATTGCAGGTGCTTCTGTCTCCAAGCACCCTGCTCTCCCTCTCCTCCCAGAACTTCCTAAGAGACACAGGGGCTGGTTTTGCTTCCTGTTCCTGGGGCTTTGGTTTCACCATTGTAATCTGGAGAAGTTAAGCTCAACTACTTTGTAGCACACTTGGAACAATAACTAGAATCTGTAGTCCACAGTTCAAATTCCAATTTCCCCGTCTAGTGTATCTTCAAGCCTCAGTTTCTTTATGGACAAAATGGAGATGTAACCATACCCATCTAGTAGGACAAAAGTGGACAGGGACAATGCATGCCGATGCTTAGCACAATGCCTGGTACAGAGTAAACATAGAATTAAAGTTGTCTACTGTCATTTGTCTCTTATTGTATCTATCCCCCTGCCATATTTCTTCCCATCAGTCCCTGTTTGCCATTTTTCCATTTAAAGAATGCTTCAGAATTTGCACTCAGATCTAGACTCTGGAATCCTAAATATTATGTCTAAGGAATCAGGCAGGGAATATATTACCCAGGGTAGATTTAAAAGAGCACTTAATATGCCAGACTTCACCTTAAAGGAGCGTTGATAGGCATTTGTAAAGTCTTTCATTGTGAAAACTTAGAACAATTTAAAATATTGATTTAAAAATCGGTGACTAGTAGATTAAAAATCAAAATAAAGACACATCCAGAAGACATGTAGAGAGAGATTTCATGCCCTGACTTCTTTGTTAAGGGCCTTTCCCAGCCTCTCTTCCTTTAAAAACTAAATATGTATTGAGGTGTTACTTGTGTAGGCTTTGTGCTAAGCACTAGGAAAAGAAACCAGGTAAGTCAAGGGTTCTGCCCTCTAGGAGCTCACATTCTAGAGGAACAGATGTATACAAAGAATCCAAGTCTCCCAAAAGAGAAAGGACAAGCCAGGGCTTCAGATCCCATGTGGGATATTAAGAAGTAAAAGATATTTTTCAGAGAAGGTGACACTTATATGAAGCACTTTTCAGCCATTTTTATTAGACAGTTTTGCTGGTTATAAAATTAACACACAGTCATTATAGAACACTGGAAAGCATATTATCTGAAAACTAAAACATTAACCATTTTCTTAGCAGTAGAGGCAATGACTGATACATTCCAGAGCATTTCTCTATTAATCTTTCAACTCATAAATTTAACCAATCTATATACAATGAGAAAGACTTTATTTAATTAACATCAAACATGAGCATTTTACATTGAGCTCAGTCCAAATAAAATAATCCTGGTTCTTTGCTTTGGTGAGCCCAGGAGCTGAGGAACCAGGGCTGGCCTCAAGAAATAATTGATGTTGAATTAGATAAAGCTGAGCAAATTGCATTTGAAGTGCCCATGGAACATCCCAAATAGGGATGGAACCTGAGACATTGCAAAACTGGATTCCGCACTCAGGAGACAGTTCAGGCCTACAGAGTTCTCAGCAAACAGGCAGTGGTTGGTGCCATGGGGATGAAGGATGTCCCACAGGGAGGGTGTGCAGGGTGAGCAGAGAGATGACTAGGGTAAGGCCCCTGCCCTCTAGAAGCTCACAGTCTAGTTGTGTTCAAGTGCAAGTCATTTACCCCCAGCTAGATTGTAAGCTCCTTGAGGGCAGTCACCACTTCAAATACAGCCGTCCCTCGTCAACCAAGGGGGATAGGTGTCTGTAAACCCCTGGGGCAGGAGAAGTCAAGCTTGAGGAATTTAGGACCTTATTGGGGAAAAAACAGGGTTAGGGGAATGAAGTCACCAATGAACTTCTAAAATCATATTTTTACATTGATAGAAAATTGACAATGACAGCATACTAAAAACATTGAAAATCTGTGAATTTTAAAATTATCAACATAGCAACATAAATTAACAGCATACACAAGTTATTTTCATTGATTATTCACTTAATAGATTTTTCTTCATAGCTGTAACCATATGTATATGAAGTAATTTGAGATGAACTACAACTACTAAGAGTCATTTCTATCTGTGTGGTTACCTATATAATTGTATTTCGTTTTATTGTTTACATCTTTAGTTTTGCTTCTTAAGGTACTGGGGGTTGAACCTAGGACCTCATAAGAATTAAGTAAATTCCACCACTGAGCCACACTCATAGATATCACAGCAGTACTAGATATCTATGGTTTTTATCACTGTAGTCTTTTGACTTATATCTCTTGGTCCCACAATCAAACGCAAATTCATGCTCACATCCTAACAATCAGGATCACTGAGGTCTGACAGTCTCTCTGCCACTAACATCTTTCCCTCTCTCTTCATGGACATAATCTTCTTCAACTCTGCTACTTTGGGCAAATTTCATCAAGACCCATGGGAACAGGCCGACTCCTGCCTAACTTGGATCCTATGTAGTTTCTCACAGAGTATATAAAGGTGGAGCTACCAATATTATAGCTGAATGACATTCTTTTGGAAGAGTTAACACATCTTTCATTTGCTAGCTTGAGGTGAATGCTCAAAAAAAAAAAAAAAAAACAAAAACAAAAACAAACAAACAAAAAACCTCCTGTTGAACTTAGCAGTTTCCTAGCCCAAAGTAAAGGAAGTGGATTATTTTCCCTCTGTCTCCACTCACTGCTCCAAATGAATATTAAACTTTCACACAGCACAGATACTGAAATATTTGTAGGCACATTTAATTTTCCCATCTGTCAGGTCGTGATGACAAGGAGCAACTAATAGATGCAATCTATCTGCATTCAGGAAGGCAATTTTGAATTTCACATGACATGCTGTCAATAGAGTCAAGTGATATGGACCTTTAGTGAGGAAATTCTCCAATTTTTTTTTGAGCTCATGGACCACCTGGATAAATCCAAAGACCTGCTAACCATTGGTTCTCATAGCATATTTATGACACAAAATTGTCACTTGGACTAAGTGGAGGATGAACATTGCTGGATAAAATATCAGAATGACCATGTCTTTTCAGAGAAATAATCAAGTACATTTATGCAGCTCTTTACAGTATACAAATATTTTCACATACATTTTTATCTCACTTTTTCTTAATAGCACCCCTGTGGAGGTATTCAGGGGAGGTATTGGTTGATATCTCCATTTTGCAAATGCAGAAACTGAGGCATACCCTAAGAAAGCAGCCAGATAAGGACAATTCCTCGACCAGTGCTCTGTTTCCTGTTGGCTTACAGGTAGAAAAGGAAAACTGAATTGGGATGCCACTCCATCACCATGGAATTGCCAATGTCCAAGAGACATTCCCTATACTTTCTTTCCCTTCTCCCTCATCCACAGCTGTCTTCCCTGGTCCACAGAACACCCTCTAGTGACCATCCAGAGTATCCACAGTCACACATTAGTATTGTGGGTAGCAGTAGTTACATTCAACACCACTCAAAGAGGCACCACACATCTCATCATCTACCAACCAATCTCTGGGAAGGAGGTTTTGTCACTCCTGTCTAACAAATAAGGTGAACTATATATAAAAAGAAATTTTCTAAGTTCCAAAGCTTGAAGTGAAAGAGTCTGACTGAAGTCTACCAAACTTTTAGTGAGTAACAGGATTAAATTTGAATGAGGCTTGGTCACTGCCAGCTGTTTGAGTATGCTTTCCTAGCCACCTTTCTGCTTCTAAGGAGCAGACCAGGGTCACAACGTCTATAAGTTTCCTGGTGGTCTTTCATTTACTCTACCAAACACTCAGCATGGGTACCCTTTTGGAGAAGTACAAATAGACCCAGTAAGATACTGATCTTGACCAGGGTTGTATGCTTACAGTGACAGAACCAGGATTTGACCTTGGGTGTGTTTGATCAGCAAGAGAACTAGGATTTGAACTTGGTTGTATTTTCTGAACAGAAACAACCCCAAGAGTAATGAAGTCTCTCACTAGCTTACCAGCAAGGTATGCTGTTTTAGTCCCCCAGCTCTGCCCACCATGGTCCAGGGAAAAGGGCACCAAAGCAAACCACTTGACATTGTAGTTATGCATCTCCCATAAAAATAAAAACTCCTGAACAAGAGAAAAGGTCTTAAATGAATTCACAGAGAATCCTTAGTTTCAACTTCAGAAAACCAAAGACTTTCCACACCAAGGAAGTAGGGATGGTCTACTCCTTTTTCATATGATCTTCAACCTGAACATTGAGTTCCAAGCAGAGAATTAAATTAACTTTAATCTCAATTTTTCACAGAGGTCCCAGAAAGGACACTCAGTACCACAGACACACAGTGTCTCACCATTTTCCCCAATAAGCTCAAGATAATAAATAGAGAGAGAGAGAGAGAGAGAGAGAGAGAGAGAGAGAGAGAGAGAGAGAGAGAGAGAGGCATTGTTGAGTCAGCTCTGGAGTCTGGAGATGATGAAGCCTCTGCAGGCATTTATTAAATTAGACTAGTCCTCTTGCTTCCCAACTGAAGTATCCAGGAACTCAGCGGAGTGCAGGCTCAGCACCAGCATGAGTCAGGCATATGTAACCACCCATTTCCACCAGTGAGCACATGCACCTGCATTTACACAATGGCCAGGGGGTAGAAAGTGGCTTCAAAATTACACCTTTATTGCTTCAGTCTTTGTCTTTGGGGTACACGGATTGGATCTAGAACATCATACACACTGGGCAAACACTCTACAACTTCACTGTGTGCCCAACTCTCCACATCCACCCACCTCTTTTGGAAACAAGATCTAATTATGTTGACCAAGTAGGCCTTGAATTTATGATTCCCCTGCCTCAGTCTTCTGAGTATCTGAGATTTCAAGCCTGTGCCACCAGGCCAGGACTCACTTTGACATAGTAACTCAATATATCTTCCAAATTAATAATAAGAAAAACAATAAAAATAGAAATAATAATACCCACCCATTATTAAATAATAGAGCTACTTATTGGGAGATGGCTGACAGGAAAGCACCCCATTGAATCACTTAATGTTCACAACAGTCCAGAAGAAAGGAATTCTTTGGTTGTTTTCAGGAAGGAAAGAGAATCAAGAGAATCAAGGTTAAGTACTTGCCCAAGGTCACACATTAGTAATGAGTAATGGACAGAACCAAAAGTCAAATTTGGTACATGCAGTGGATGCCTATGTTTTGGTGGGAAGGAGTGCATAGTAGATGTTTTTAACTGTCAAAAAAAAAAAAAAACCTTAGAAAATAAAACAAACATTTTTAACAGACATGATTAGTCCAGCAGAAATGACCACTGTTAACATCCACAAATTTACTGGCATGATTTTCTCATCAGATTGAAATAAAGCTACAGGTCTTAAGTGTGAGGACTGCCTGCCTGGTCTACATGGTAAGTTCTAAGCCAGATAGGCCACATGGTAAGACCATTGTATCAATAGAAAAGAAAGGGGAACAAAGAGAGAGGTCCAGATTTGATTACTAGCATCCACATCTTGCCTAACAACCACCTGTAACTCTGCTCCCAGGGGATCCAGGTCCTGCTTGTGGCTTCCAAAGACACTGCATGCACAGACAAAAATATATGCAAAATCACCATCCTCATAAAAATAAATTAATCTTTTACATTATAGATGCAACTGGTGGATTTTTTTTCTCCCTTTGCATTATACCTTGAACATTTCCCTACCTCTTGTAATTTCTCCTACACACCTTGTTGAACAGCTGTATACTATGCTGCATCTGAGATGTCATAGCTACCTCTTCACATGGGCAGGTGAATGAGTTCCAGCTTTTGTGTTTATACATAATGGAGAGGTAATCTTTTCTGTCTACCCTTTTTCTCTCAGTCTAGATTATTTCCTAGGAAGCTTTGGACTCCAGACATGTTTCATATTTTATGTGTTTATCTAAAACCCTGACTGGGCAAGAACATCTAGGAGTTTCTAGAATATTCTACACTGTCCACTACAGAGCAAACATGAGAATCTCTAATGTGTGTTGGGGAGGTGTTGGGCTGAGGATAAATGCTTTGATGACTCTGGTTCTACCCACAGCTGCCAGTACTGATATTCAGCACTGCCCATTCTCTTGGCTTGACTATATAGGTGCACTATCTTGATAAGAGAAGTCCTCTAGTAAGAATAAACACCAGCTCTGCAGCGTCCCAGCACACTCTGGAGCAGGGGGCAGCTGAACTCTGCACCTGGCCACACCCTCAGCTCCTGCTGCTGCTGAGGGAATCTGCAAGGATCCCTACTGCGACCCCGAACTGAGTGAACTGAGCAAACCAACGGCAGGGGTCTCTGAGGGGCGGATTCGAACCCTGACCAGAGGTGAGGAGGGTTCGGCAGGCCTCAGCACCTGTATCCTGGCCTGGGAGGGAGAGTTGAGCTCCCATTGGTTCCGGTTCCGCCACCTGGACCGGTGCTCTCTGCGGCGTCCCAGCACACTCTGGAGCAGGGGGCAGCTGAACTCTGCACCTGGCCACACCCACAGCTCCTGCTGCTGAGGGAATCTGCAAGGATCCCTACTGCGACCCCGAACTGAGTGAACTGAGCAAACCAACTGCAGGGGTCTCTGAAAGAATCAAACCCTGACCAGAGAGGTGACAGGAGACACACAAACCAAAGTGCCACAACTGACCAGGACCCATCTAATCGTGAACCACTGAAGCCATGGGCAAACGTCAGTGCAAGAAATTACATAATAATACAAAGGGCAATATGGTAACTCCAGAAGAGAGTGGCGATCTTACAAATACAAGACCTGAACTGAGCAATA
>PVIH01009321.1:0-83349 GCA_004025045.1 Sigmodon hispidus | reverse complement strand
AAAGATGAAGAGCACTTTTTCAGGTGCCTTTCAGCCATTCGTAGTTCCTCTGCTGAGAATTCCCTTTTTAGATCTGTACCCCATTTTTTGATAGGGTTATTCAAGGTATTGGGCTCTAAATTCTTGAGCTCTTTATATACCTTAGAGATCAGTCCTCTATCACTTGTAGGGTTGGTGAAAATCTTTTCCCATTCTGTAGACTGGCGTTTTGTCTTATTGACAGTGTCCTTGGCTTTGCAGAAGCTTCCCAGTTTCAGGAGATCCCACTTATTGATTGTTGGTCTTAGTGCCTGTGCCACTGGTGTTATATTTAGGAAGTGGTGGCCTGTGCCAATTTGTAGAAGTGTATTTCCCACTTTCTTTTCTATCAAGTTCAAAGTGGTTGGGTTTAAGTTTTTTTTTTTTTTTTATTGCTGAGTAGTATTCCATTGTGTAGATATACTACAGCTTGTTAATCCATTCTTCAGTTGAGGGACATCTAGGTTGTTTCCAGGTTCTTGATATTACAAATAATGCTGCTATGAACATAGTTGAGCTAATATCTTTGGAGTGTGCATGTGCCTCTTTAGGATATACACCCAGAAGTGGTATTGCTGGGTCCTTGGGGAGATTGATTCTCAATTTTCTGAGAAATTGCCATATTGCATTCCAAAGTGGCTGAACAAGCTTACACTCCCACCAACAATGGAGTAGTGTTCCCCTTGATCTGCATCCTCTCCAGCATAGGCTGTCATCTGTGCCTTTTATCTAACAGGTGTTAGGTGGTATCTCAAAGTTGGTTTGATTTGCATTTCTCTGATGGTTAAAGATGAAGAGCACTTTTTCAGGTGCCTTTCAGCCATTCGTAGTTCCTCTGCTGAGAATTCCCTTTTTAGATCTGTACCCCATTTTTTAATTGGGTTATTCAAGGTTTTGGGCTCTAGATTCTTGAGCTCTTTATATATCTTAGAGATCAGTCCTCTATCACTTGTAGGGTTGGTGAAAATCTTTTCCCATTCTGTAGGCTGTTGTTTTGTCCTATTGACAGTGTCCTTGGCTTTACAGAAGCTTCCCAGCTTCAGGAGATCCCACTTATTGATTGTTGGTCTTAGCGTCTGTAGCACTACATTTATATATATAATATATATATTATTTTACATACATACATATGTAAATATATATAATTTTACTATGTTCTTATTTGACCCTTTTCCTCCCTCATCCCCTTTTCCCACTTTTAGCTGATTCTCACCCACTCTCCAGTCTTTCCTTCTGCTTCATGTCACATTACCTTTTCTACTTTCTCTCTCTCTCATTCCCAGTGCATGCAATATTTATCTTAGCCTTGATTATTTTGCTTAGATCTCGATTTCTATCCATTTTTCTACAAATACCCTAATTTCATTACTCCTCAGAGATAGATAAAATTCCATTATATATAATAGAATAATATAAATATATATACACAACATTTTTTATTTATTCTTCTGTTGACTGACCTCTAGGCTAGTTCCTCTCATAGCTACAGTGAAAGGGACATATCTCTACCACAAAATATCACACTGGTCCACTATATTGATAACGTTGTGCTGACCGGACCAAGTGAGCAGGAGATAGAAATAACTCTGGCCTTTTTGATAGCACATATGCACACCAAGGGATAGGAAAAAAATCCAACCAAAATTTAAAGGCTTTCTACCTCAGTAGTCGGTCCAGAGGTGTGGGGCATTCAGAGATAGTCTTTCTATGGTAAAGGATACATTATTGCATCTGGGTCTTCCTACTACCAAGAAAGAAGCACAACATTTAACAGGCCTGTTTGCATTCTGGAGACAGCACATTCCTCACTATGTGTGATACTCCATCCCATACACCAAGTGACTTGGCAAGCTTCTGGCTTAATGTGGGGCCTGGAACAGGAGAAGGCTTTTCAACAGGTCCAGGATGCTATTTAGATTGCTAATCACTTGGACCATATGAGACAGCAAATCTGAAGGTACCTGGGATGTCAGTGACAGATAGGGATGCTATTTGGCAGGCCCCTGTAGGTAAATCACAAAGGAGACCTTTAGGATTTTTAAGCAAAGATTTACCATCATCTGAAAACAATTACTCCCCTTTAGAGAGAATTGTATTGGGTCTTAGTGGAAACTGAATGATTAACAGTGAACCACCAAGTTACCATGAGACCTGAACTGCCTGCCCATTATGATCTAGGTACTCTCTGACCCACTAAGCCAGAAAGTAGGATGTGCACAGCAGCAATCCATAGTCGTTACCAAATAGAAGTGGCATCTGTGTGATTTAATCACAAGTAGTTACCATATTTAAGATACTAAAAAAATGTTCCTCAGGGGACATTGACATATATAATATATACTGTTGTATGTGAACTAGGTATGTCATGTTAGGTATCATTATGACCTGGTTATTATTTTCATTTGAAATTAGGCACAACGTAGGAGAACCTTATTATGGATCATTATCTGTGTAACGGCAAGTGCCCAGATCACAAGAAGGAAGCATCTGTGCGCTGGGCCTTTCAGAATTTGAGGAGACTCAGCATGCCGTGTCCCTTCCAGTCACCATACTCCAGTCACTGTATGAGCTAAAGATAACCAGGTTCAGGAGGTGCTTGCCCAGACATTCCTTTCTCCAATTCTTCTCTGACTCCAGGTAGCGGCTGAGCTCTTCTGGATTCTGTCATGAGTGATGCTGATGCTGTCCAAGCACCAGGGCAACAGGGATGCCTCTCTTTCAGAGGGAGTCTGGTGACTATGTCTTACTGTGTCACCCTTTTCCACTTATTTCCCCCTGTTCTTGGAGGCAATTGCCACACTGGTAGAACTCAGAATCAGCTGATGAATTAATGCATAAAATACTATATATGTTCAAAATAGATCATTGTTTAGCCATAAAAAGAATTCCACCTTCTCAAGTAAAGCTAGGGAGATGAACCAGGGGATGCTGTGTTGAGTTAAATAAGTCAGATGCACAAAGGCAAATACTGAAGGTTCTCTTTCTCTTATGGGGAAGCTAAAAATGGATGATTTGTGTCTAGAGGAGTGACTGCCAGAGGCCGGAGAGCACAGTTAGGGGGGTCATATTCTACAGTTAGACTGGAGGAATAAAATGCAGCATCCCACAGCACGGGGAGGGGTAAAACTTACAAAACCCTGTCACATATTTTATGATGAATGAATAGACAGAGGTTCAGGGTTCAGCACAAAAAGATGAGGAAATGGGATCATAAATCACTACACTACTATGATTTGCTCAATACAGACTAAATATTAAAATACCATATATACACTGAAGGTATAGTTTCTGTGTATTAAGTATAAAGAAAACTTTTTGAAGAATAATTTTTAAGATATACTTGAAAAATTAAAAAGAAACATGCTTTATCATAGAAAAATAATACATTTAAATTTACTGTTCATAAACAGTTATGCACACATAGGGGAGGATGTGGGAAGAGAGGGGGAGAGGAAGAGAGAGAGAGAGAGAGAGAGAGAGAGAGAGAGAGAGAGAGAGAGGAGATTATTGCAGTTTAGTGGCTAAGAATGATATAGATCTACCTCTCACAGTTTTGTAGCTCTACAGCTTAACACTAGCATCTCTGGGCTAAAATCAAGGAGTCAGTCTCTCTCTCTCTTTAGAGACTCCTGTTCAATCCTCTCCCCGCTTTTTCTTCTTCATGAAGCTGCCTACATTCCGTAGTATGAGGCCCCTCTCATATTAAAAGCTGTCACTGGCCAGATGAGTCTTCCTCAAGCGCCACTACTCTGGCCCTAACTAACCCTTCTGTCTCCCCCATAACCACCCTAGGCCTACATATACAACCCATGGCCCTCCCTGTTGTCAGGCTAGCTGTTGCCATTTGCAAATTTAACCTGCTTTCTGACCATAGGAGTCAACCATCAACAGGTGTGTGGCCTTACCACATACACATCTATTGGGGGGCACTACTTGGCCTACCATTTTTTCCTGATCATGGAGATCATGATACTAGGAATCAGGGTCTGAAATTTCAAACCTGTGATACTAAAGGAAAGACAACCATGATCATAGAGAGGCTTCTGCTATGTCACCTTCATAGACAAGCTTCCGAGCTTCCCAAAATTCACCAACCTCCAGAGAAACTCTTATCAAAGGCAATTAAACACACTAGATAAATGTTGGAGTATTCTATCTATTTTTATCCTCTTAGGCTTTTAGAGCTACGTAGCTGACAGAACTCACCATATAACAAAGACTGGTCTTAAACTCATACCTCTCTTGTGTAGCTCCCTCACACATACCCACATATACTGGCATAAATGACATGCAAATCCTGTCTGCAAAGAGAAACACGGGGGACAGGATGTGAACATGAGAAACTGGAATCCCATGGCCTAAGTGAATCCTACATAGATTATTAATAATCAGTGTAAGCTAAGTTTTATAATAATGGTTACCATTGCTATGCTGACTTTCAAAAGTAACAGCAGAGAAATAATCACTGATATTGGCACAGCATATTTCAGAAAATGTGTTGCAACACAAATGTAGGCAGTATAGTCTTTAAGAACCTAGGGTGCATTTATCATTAAACAGAGCTCTACTTTTAAATTTTGCTTTTATGTGTACAGTCATGATATCAGTGTACTAATTAAATATCTGAACCTATTGAGTGCAATTATGCTGCTCTTGACTCTAGGGAAAGCCTCCTGTCATCTGCCAGGTCACCTTCTAGATATTGGCAATAAAAGGCTCAGCCAATAGACAGTTGTCTGTGCCTTACCTGCCTCAGGTGGTAAAGGATTGCTTACACTGGGAGCTTGTTATTATTTGTGATCTTGGGGATCAAGGTAAACACAGAGTAGCTAAGTCTGGGGTAATAAGATGCTCACTAATCCACAAAGTAAAGAAGAGGACAGCCTTGGGTTTTTGTCTTTGTTTCCTGTTTTATGGTAGTAGCATAAAAGAGAGATGATGTCTCACCATTGTTTTTTTTTTTTTCCCAACTGATCCAAGAACTGGAATCCCCTGGGGTCTTGTAAAGAATATCTGGATGATAACGTAAACAGATGTGATGTGGTATGTTTTTTGTATGCTATCAATATGTCTTATTACCATTTGTTAATAAGGAAGCTGTTTGAGCCTATGGCAAGGCAGCCTAGATGAAGGTGGGAAATGTAAGCAAAGATAAAGATGAAGAAGGGCCGAAAGAGAAGCTTCCAGCTATAGCCCAGAAAGAAATATGTAATAAAATACAAGTAAAGTCATGAAACACATGGCAATACAATAGATTAATAAAAATGAGTTGAGTCAAGTTATAATAACTAGTTAGTAATGAGCCTGAGCCATAGGCCAAGTTTATAATTAATATATGCCCCTGAGTAATTATTTTATAAATAGCTGCAAGACCACGGGTGAGAAAGATTCCTTTAGACCCAGGGTCCCAAAATAGACAGATAATCCAGATACACAGATTCATCACCATGGAAGTAAGAGCTAGGACATCTGACATTGATCACTAGGTGTCGGAAATATCAGAGAGCAACACCTGCCATCCAAGAACCAAAAGAAGGGATGTCTTACCTGGTAAGATGGCGAACCATCACATTAGGACAAAAAAATTTTCACCTACCTCTGAAAACTTCCTAGTGTCATGGAAGATCTGGCAAGATCACAGGAACCACAAGGCAGACCTTAGAGTAAGTCAGAAGGTATAGGCTGAGTCTTTAAAGACAGAATTTCCTGAAATCTCTTGATGGGGTCACATCTCTGAACCTGCTTGGAAGACAATCTAACAGGACTTCCTCTACCAGCAAGGACACAAGTGCTTTTTTTTTGGTTAAAAGCAAATGAGGAGTGAACTCTTCCTGTCGATACACATGGGGAACTGTCTGGCTGTGTGGCCCAGGAGGGCTAAATTCTTAACATATGCTATCTAGTTTACAGTATCTTGTGTTTCAAAAACCTTGGTCTGGAATTAGGATGAAGAACATTACAGACTACCATGTTCTGAGCCATCTGTCCTGAAGTATGCAAGAAGCCTCCTTGGACAAAGACCTTTCTAGCCTCTGAGAAGCCTCAAACTATTATTTCCAAACAATGGAGTTCAAGGCAGATCGGCTTTGTACCACTTAACAACTTGCCTGAGTCTAGGGAGACTCACACACACACACACACACACACACACACACACACACACACACACGCATATGTACATTACATTAGCATGTATACAAGCTTAAGTAAAGTGTTCAAAGTAAAAAGAGTACTTTGCATTGAAACAAGACGACCAGTGAGAATAAAAATTAGAACAGCAACAATACAATAAAAGGACATTACCTGTTAGAATATGAACGCATGTACTGTAAAAAAAACTAATAGATTTAAACTGTCTTGAACTCTGTAATAAGACACAAGCTCCCCTTTGAGGTTGGCAGTAAGATAAAGATCCTTGGCAACACCCACTATACTAATTACCTTGTGTAGCTATGACCCAAATATAAAAAAAGAGAAAGAAAGCTTGCAGAAAATCTCAGGTACTGTTGATGGAAGCACACAGCAGAGGCTAGTCAATATCACAGAAGACCAGAAATCAGAGAGACTATGAGAACCAAGAGCTAGCTAGGCACAACCTCCAAAGGCCTCCCCTGGTGAGCTGCTTTTTCCAGACCAAGTTTTCCATTCTCTAAAGTTGTCCAGCCTGCCGGAATAGTGCCACCCACTGAGGAGCAAGTGTTTAAAATATGAACCTGGAGATGGAAGAAATGGTTCATCAGTTAGTGCACTTTCTGCTCTTGCAGAAGACCTGTGTTCAGTTTTTGGAGCTCAGGTGATGGTTTACAACTGTCCTTAATTCCTCTTCTATGTGATCCAGCATCCACTTCTGGCTTCTGCAGACACTTGGTTTGTAAGCTGTGTACTTATATGCATTTGGGCAAAGAACTCATATATATAAAATAAAAAAAAAATCTTTAAACAACATGGACTTGTAGGAGACATTGCAATTTCTAACTATAGAATTCTATCCCCAGCCCAAGAAAGCCCAGGCAAAATACAATTAATCTAACTTCAAGAGTCTCCATAGTTGTCTGGTGATTTGTGGCTGTAACTTCCACCACTTGGGAGGCTAAAGCAGGTGGATCCCAAATTCAAGGTCAGTCATAATTTGAAGACTAAGCAGGACAACTTCATGAGACTATGTTACAGACTAAAAGCAGAAAAGGAGGCTGTGGGTGTAGCTCAGTGATAGCCTAGAATGGGAATATCTACAGCCTAATGCATGAATTCTTTCCACTGATAATCAAGGAAATATCTCTGTTGTGAGTCCTTATAAAAGCTAAAATATATATAGATGTTTTTGCTATACAACAGCACAGAGCAAAAGTTCCATCCCAAAAGGGATGAATTCAAGTATGGGGTGGAAAGGTGAGACCAAGGCAAGACTGAAACCCAACAGAAGGGCAAGGATGAAATCTCAGAGTTCCATGACTGGCATGCATAATGTGAGTGTCAAGGGACTGTGTAGCACTCCACAGTGGCCTCTCTCAATGGCTCCCATGTTTGTGGCATTACTACTGCAATTTTGGCCTCACTCTCATAGCTTTACATATAGATATCTCAAGGACTTTCTGCATGAAATCTGACCCTGACACATACTACCAAGCCATAACAGACTTTTTTCTGTAATTGTGGTGGAAGCATCCATATCTCTCCAAATCTCTCCTGTATGCCCACGGAACAAGCACCACACAAACGATTCTACATTTAGCTATCAGCTTCAGCAGTAACTATGCATGTTTAGACCATCACTGTATCTCAGTTTAACATTCTATAACCTTTGAATTTAGACTCACTAGAAACTTCAGGCTAAGGAAAAACTTTAATAACTTCTTTGCCCAAAGGATAACATGGATAGCATAGCTTTGTGGTGGTTATCTTGTCAACATGATGATATTTAGAATCATCACAGAGGTATGCCTTTGTGCATATCTGTGGAGAAGTTTTTAGATTAGGTTAAATGAGATGGGAAGACCTCTTAGTTGGTGGCACAATTCCTTGGGCTGAGGCCTTGAACTTAATGCAAAAAAGAAAGTGAGCTGAGAACAAGCATTCATTTCCTGCGGTTTCCTAACTGTGAATGCAATTTGGCCATATGGTTCTTCAAGTTCCTGGTACCATAACTTCCTTGCCACAGTGGACTGTACTCTGGAACTGTGAATAAAATGAACCCTATGTTCCTTAAGTTACATTTGTTGGGTATTTCGCCACATTAATTAGAAAAAATAAATACTGGCCTCTAATTGAATTTCCAATAGAATTCTCATCCCCACCAAAACCTTATAAGCATATTCATCAGTGTGCTCATTTCTTTTGGCATTCTTGCACTTCCAATTCCATTCCTAATCACCCATTAAGCTCTGCCTGTTCCATAGCCTAGGGTTTCTCAAACTCCTCCAAATTTCTCCATTAAGACTTGCTCCAAATGCCGATCTACACAGTCGGGTTTTGCCACAACATCCACTTTCTAGTTCAAATCTTCACAATTAACTTCTTTTGTACTATTGTGAACGAAATGTCTGATTGAAAACAACTTAAGGAAGCATTACTCATTTTATCTCTCAGTTTCAGCCTACCATGATGAAGACACAATGCAGCAGATTAGGTCATGGCAGAAGCACATGTGACAGAGGATGCTCATACCATGGCAGAACAGAAAGCAGAGGATGACAGATGCTGGTGAAATGCATTGCCTGTAAGGACCACCCCTAGAGATAGATCTCTGCCAATTAGCTCCCACTCCTAAAAGTCCCACCAACTATTGATCACACCTAATCTGTGAGACATATCAGTTCAGATCATTATGCTGTAATCTTTCACTATATGGCAAGGCATGAAAGAGAACACAATTTGTGAAGAAAGTAATCACTTTCTGCAGATATAGAAAATCTAAAAGGAACTCACAGATAATAAAAGGTAGATACTGAGAAATATTAGTAATACTGTTAGGTATACATAAATAAAAGTGAATGGTAGTTCTAACTGTGCAAGAATGCAACCCCAATAAACGTCATGGCAGATGTTATGTTCACTAATACACTATAAAATAAGAAGGCTAATCCTAAAGGGTCATAGTTCTGAGCCCACCTCTCACTCATTTGTTGATCTTGAGTAAATTCAACTTCTCTGCGTCTCAGTAAGAAAGGTTTTTTTCATGCCAGGCTACTTTGATGGTGAAATATAGTTTGACAGTCTCAGCACTTGCATTCATAAATGCTTTCACTTTTGAGGAACCTGTATATTTTCCTTTGCATCACAGTGTTAAGAAACACATTCCTTTACTGGGTGTTCCCCACTAGCCATGATAGATAAACTATCCCTTTCTCCCTCTACCTGCTCCTTCTACACAGCTTGAGAAGCAGCCTACTCCACTGAGGAGAAGGTGGAAGCCTCTTCCAGGCCTCCCAGATTCCTGTTGCATTGGTATTCCTCTTCTCTAAAGACCAACAACCCATTAAAACTCAACCCCCATGCCTATCTTTAATAGACAACTTTAGTACATGGAGTTGCCCAGCCCAGAGGTGATGTACCCAAAGAAGAGCTAAAGTGTACACTGAAGTTTGTCAGTGAAGAAGGAATTCACTACACAATCTCTACTCAAGCCCTGGATGTGAGGTTGTGAGGCAAACTTTCACCACAATGGAAATGAGAAAGAAATGCTTTGTAGACTTACTTTCCTAAGACCTCTCCAAGTGCCAAATCTAATCACAGTAATGCCAGTCTTCCTGGGGTCTGATAAGGACCCCCAAACTAGAATGGTTTGCCTTTCTACCCTCCAATCCCTTGCAAATTAACTCAGAATATTTATATGGTTTAAGGGTTCTGGGGCTAATTCTGACTCTATTATTCACCTAAGTTGTGATATCCTAGGATCTGGAATCTGTAGTAAAATTCACTATGTTGAGAAATACAGAATGCTTTCCAAGGTTACAAACAGCAAATCAGTTTTTAGTAGATTCCATGACTATTGTTCAAGCTAATCCTATGTTTAAAAATCTTTAAAAACCTTAATGGTCACCTTTGGGCTATACAAATAGTTGAGGCTGTATGATGCAAAACACAAACATAGTTGCTTGTGCAGGTATTTTTATGATGTAATCCAGCACATATATTTGTATCACAGAGATAAATTTGCCTCAGTCCAAAATAGATTTTACCATCTGGATGTTAAGAGTCTGGAAGTCATGAGAAGTAGGCTAGCTGAAGGAACTGAGGCCTTACCCAGAACCTGGGAACTAGAAGAGCTTTGTATAAAATAACTTTCATGCTGGCATGTTTAGGGGAGATCGGTTTGTACTGAAGCTTTCCAGGATCTTAAGGAAGAGGTTTCTAACAACAGTGGAATACTCTAAATGAGTGAACATTCTCTTGAGGATGGGAGAGTTTTAATGGAAAATGAATTTAGGCAGAGGGCTGAAGGTGACCTTGACAAGAAGGTAGTGATAGAAGCTCTTATATTTAGGGAACCCTGAGGGTCGAGTGACAAGGGGATCATTCAGTGACATAGTAAGAGCAAAGTTATGAACATGAAATGTTTCATCATACTACATGGCCTTTGGGACACTCAACTCCACCTTGAAAAGTGGGTCTTTAGTAAAGTAATGTGGGAACAAAACAAGTGTTCCATAAATGTCCCCAGTCCTGGTGGGTATTATTGGTCTATTACAGTTTTCACAAGCAGTTGGGATGTGCATGGACACAGGTTGGAGTTTTGAAGATCAAATGCCCTATAAATGAAGAGTGCCAGGAGTTGGAATAAACATGAATATGCATGGTCCGAGCATTTTCAAACATTAAATGCTTATGATTATTCTGAAAGCTGCATTTTAGCCAGTGTGTGATAATGAAGAGAGCAATGTCATGGAGATAAGTATAGTCATGAACAGGATACCTGTGATTTGGTTGTTCTCTGCTGCTGTCTGGGGGGCTTGTCACACACATGGGTGCTCGTTGACCTCCTCTGATCACTTCTTCTACCTAAAATCAAAACATGACATGTGTAAAGTGATGCATTTTTCCTTAATGTATGTGTAATATTTTAAAAACTATAAAAAGCATCTGAATTTTCTTTGTACATATTCCATGGGAGAATCTTAATTTAAGCCTCTTAAACACAATAGTCTTCCAAGGCCTCAAGCTAGCCAAAGATTGTCAAAGTCAAGCATGGAGATTTGGTGAATTAATTTATTTTACAAATGTTTTTTTATCTGAAAGCCAACAACAATCTGGCCACTTGAGGGAAGTGTTGGGGATGGGATGCTGATGTGAGAATACTCTGTCTATGTAGTGTTCCTGATGAACACACTGCCAAAAAAAATCATCCTGGGCTGAAGCTCTTTCTGTTCTCAGCAACTGAAGCTGACTAATTCCATCCAGCAAACAAACTATTCAAAGGTGAGGAGAGGTCACCTAATTCATGCCCTCAATAATGTCTGAGCTCTCTCAGTGGAGTAGAAAGAGGTCACGCTGCTCCATATCACATCCCAGCTGTGCAACAAGCCCAAACTTACTATTGATGTTGCATGCTTTACATAAGACTCCTCAGCATCACTCCTGTGAGACCAGGATTACTTGTAGGCAGACAAAGGCATCTCACAATCCTTTCTATTGCTGTAGTCTGGTGACTAATTCAGGGTCATTTGTTTTTTTTCCATTCAAATGTCATGGAGTGTCATGGAGGGATCACATCCCTCACTCACTATCATTTCCTTCTCTTTGACAGAAGAAAGATTCACTGCTGAACACATCTGCATAAGAGGAATACCCGCAGTCCTATTCTTACACTTGGACTTGGAGGGCTTGTCACCATCTGGGTCTTCTACTGGCACAACCAAGCACACTGGACTCACATTTGCACTTGGAAAGGGAGTTGGTGGCCTGGTTTAGCCACAGCCCTAGGTTTGCCCACCTGGATGTATAACCAAATACACATAGGAAAATAGTTTTTGCCATTTGGCTAAGGAATTTGTTTTGCATGCTCCACGGAACTCACAGAAGGGTGGGTCAGGCCTTGGTTAAGCATCATTGTTCAGCTTCTCCCATCCCCCATCCCTGGTGCCTTCTTTCCCTCCTCAGCAGCAGATGTTTGGGAACTCCTTGATATTTTGCATATTCATCTACATCTTAGAATCTGCTTTAGGGGGTATAGTGGCACCTTAGCATCTTTTTATTATTTAAATACTTTAATCATTTTAAACATAATTGTGAGTTAAAATGCATTAAAATATCAGCCTTGTTGTGGGGGGAGTACACATTTTATGTTGTTTCCCATTGTAAACGCACTAATAAAAATGAGAACCTATGCATAATTAGAGTCTTAAAATGCCTACTTCTAACACTGTTATTTGTCACATATTAGGCAGAAAGATTCTCTGTATTTGTGGAAATGCAAATAGAGTCACAAATTTGGAACTTTTCTTCACAGGGAATTTGCTGTGTGTGCAGCAGAATCTAAATGTGCTTCTTATTTTTAAAAGATATTTTCAGCACAGTTTGTTTCTAAGATTCTTTTAAGTTTAAAAGTTACAGAGAATCAAAACATCAGCAATGAGAAAAAAAAATACAGGCATTGACATTTGTATTAACGTGGGAGTCCATGATCACCAACATTCATATCAATCACAGGGAGACCGTGATAGGACCTAACTTGTTGGAATGGAAAGCTATAGGCTCAGAGTGCCAAGGTTTGAAAATCATGTCCTCCAGTTTCCCATGGTCCTGTGGTTTGGGCCTGTGCTTCCTCTAGGTATCAATGCTCTTGAAGCAGTGTCTTATTTATTATCCCACATATGTTTTAGGAATGACTAATGGAAAAGTTGTAAGGACCAAAATATGTTCAATAAATTAGATAATGTGAGACTAACAGTTTCCTGAACCCACAGAGAGAAATGTAATTAACTCCTCAAAAATTCAATTCTGGGACAGGCACTGAGGTACAAATTAACATTCTAATGATGTTACATAGTTTTAACTAGTGGAAGCTTGATCTGGGAAGCTGGTACAGAATACAGATACAGTGACAGGGCTCAATTTTCCACAGACCACTCAAACCCCACCTAAGCCTTTTTTGAATCCTGACTTTGCAACCTTTGCTTGGCTAGAAGTCTGAGTGTGCGTCTTCTTACCCCCCTGAGCCAGTAGCCTGAACACTGATGTTCTCTGTGGATATTAGTAAAATGTATAAGGTTGCTTTGCTAATAGGAAGTAGCACTGACTCTGAGACTATAGCTGTGGAGCAGCTGCAAAACAGTGACTGAGCTCTTGGTTCCAATTCTTCACGGTGAACCTGAGGAAGTACCAGTCTATGACTATTGCTGATGATTAGGAGAGTGATTACATATGGTCCAATACCACAGTTACTTATATGAATATCAGTGAATAATCACTGCTTTAGTTGAAAACTTAGTTGTAAATTAAAAGAAGCGCAAAATATAATTAAAGATGTTTACTGAGGAAAGTATACAGTAATCTGTGGTTCAACACATTAATAATAAACTCTGAGTCATCAACATGGCATCAGTCCTGCTTAAGGAAAGAAATCAGAGCACTTTCTATTGGTGTCATTAACCAAGTTCAAGCCCAGATCTGAATTCTCTACTTTGTTTTCCCTGTGTCTTCCATCCTCCCTCACAAAGGGCTTTGCTCTGGATTTACTGAACTTCACAGAAAGTATCACATAGGGAATGGATGGAAGACAATTTACAGTTTTACTAGTAAACAAACCACTGACACAGACCCCAGATGACCCAGATAACAAACAGTATTATAAGCATCATTGCTTATCAAGCAATATCCAAATGTCATCCTCAACATTCATGGTGGCTATTCATGTTATAAGATTTTTTTTTTGCATTTTTGCTGTTTTCAGCATAATGCTTATCATAACACACTTGCATTACTTTCGGTCAAGAGCATATAAGAGTACATAATTCAATATTACAGCTAGGTGTTAACTTAGGTTGACTCCTTGGGAAATCCAAAGCAAGCCTGCTTGGCTGCTACATTGTTCTCTAAAATGAAGGTTAAACACAGGCTGAATGAGTACTGTAGGATGAGAGTCTTAACTCTTAGGGGACCTTAAAGTGTATTATTAACTCAGCTGTGAGGTCCAGCAAAAAAACCAAGGTCTCACAAATCCAGAAGGATAAGCATGGGAAGTACTCACTCATTAGTGGACATTAAGCAAAAGCATTCTTATTTCACTGAAAGAAGATGGGTGAATAAAATGATTTAAAACATACACACATACACAAAGAGATATCTTTATCATAATACATTGCCACAGTTAACTGTTTCCTATAAATTTAGCCCTGTTTCTTAAATATGATATGCATGAAAATCACAATAAATTCCTTTTGGAAACTTCCCTTTTTTCCACAATTTTAAATGTTACTTCCATTAGGTTTGCTTAAAGAGGCATTCACTGTGCATCTACCCTGGGCTAAGAACAGGACCGAGTTTGGATGATGAGGAACATCTTCTGGTCATTTCACAAGAGAAAAAGACACAACCAGCTAAAATATCCAGAGGGATGTAATTGACAGACAGATGTATGTCCAAGGCTCTAAGAAGCTTATTAAAGGACATGATATTTTATAATGGAAAGAACAAGCCTGAATTTTCCAGAAGACAGAAATGAGAATGTTCCAGGGAGAGAAAAGAGTATGACCAAAGACAGTAAAATACATGGGTCCATCACACCTGGACACTAGAGACCTGGGAAGCACATGTGGTGCTTTCCTGTGTGGTGTTCAGACTTCTTCCATGAAGCCATGGAAGCTTTGCGGTGCTTTACTTGCTTGTACAACACCATCTCATGAGGAATGTTTAAACTCACTTCCTCATTCACTTAGGCAAAGTGTGTTATAGCAACCAGAACACCTGTAAACCACCATAAATTTAACCTGTTTTATAAGGTAACTGGGTACATGGAAATTACATTTCCATACAAAGTTCTCTGTTTCTAAGTTTTGACTTTTACCTTCATTAAAACTTCTCCATAAAAGTGTAGTTGGAAATTTCTGACCCACCAGAAGTTTTCAAATACCTGGCATTCACTTCCCGAATACTTGAGTTGGAGGCTTAATACTAATTATTAAATGCTGGGCCGGTAGCTGAAGCTTATTACTAACTATCTCTTATACTTAAATTAACCTATAGTTCTTATCTAAGTTTAGCCATGTGGCTTGATACCTTTTCTCAGTCTAGCATTCTCATCTTCCTTCCTCTCTGTCTGGCTGTTGACTCCTTCTCTGCCTTTTCTCTTTCCAGAACTCGCTTAGTCTGGTTGTCCTGCTTGGCTACTGGCAGATGGTTTTTTATATTATTATTATTAAATCAGTATGAGTGACAAATCTTTACAATGTACAAGAGCTTATCCCACAGCAGAAAAGTTTACTTGAAGCCTTTTAATATGCAAGTAATTGCTGATTTTCATCCCTTTCTTTGTTCTTTCATGAGGGCAGAGCCCCACTTATACTAGACCAGTACTCTACCACTCTATGTTTTATCTCTGTCCCTTGCTGGTAGACCAGTACTCTCCTACTCTATGTTATATCTCTGTCCCTTGCTGGTAGACCAGTACTCTCCTATTCTATGTTATATCTCCGTCCCTTGCTGGGTCTGCATGAGATGATGATTGACCTGCCCTGGGTTTCTCAAACGTTTAGGTGTTATTGCTGGAACAAAGATCCACACTTCCTATTAAAATGTGCAGATCAGCCTGGAGTCTAGGCCTTCAGAAGATGTTTTCTAGGTGAATTTTAGGTGCTGGCAAGTTTGGAATTTGTCTTGGAATCCATATTTAAGAAAGGTGGACAGCATTCCAGGAGCTGATGTAGGATCTGGGATAACTTGAAGCTATAGATGAGCAATAACAACTGTCTAATATTCCACTGTGTGTATATACTGTTCTGTAATGGACTGTTTATGGAAAGTTAAGATATTTTACAATTTCTCATAATTATATCATGGTATCTACCCATTACATAAATTTGTATCATTGATTCATTTTTTATAGAGTCCAAAGTATAATTATGAAGTCATAGCATTCATCTTAGGGTTTGATATATGTGACAGTTTTTATTTCTAAAAAGATTAGATCACTTCCTATTTCCTCTAGCGATTTATGAGAGTACTCTTCCATTGTAGTCTCATTGGCATTGAATTTTTAAAATGTTTCTGATAGAAAATTGGCAGTGGTGTCTACTTCGGGGAGAGAAGGGTGGCTGAGGATGATGGAAGATGATTTGCTATGCACTGTAGACTTTTTAATACTCATAAAATTTATCCTACATAACATAGTTTGTAATCAGATGAATAGGCATAGTACTTTTATTATAAAATACACCATTTTGTGATACATGAATATTATCTTACTTAATCTTCTGTGTATGTTTTTCCTGCTAGTAGAACATCAGCACCAGAAAAGCTGAATACTAAACTTTATTTATTTAGTGTATTTCTTACCTCCACTAAAATGCAAATACTATGTGGACAGGAATATCTGTTCAGGGTATCACTAAGGTCTCAGTCACTTTTATTAACTAATGAATAACACTTAAACAAATGATAAATGCTGAAGCTCTAAATGTAACTTTTAAATATTAATAAAAAACTACAGGATGTGGCCACTATTTTACCTATGGGAAATATGTCTCTACAGATAATGAGAGCAGATTTAACTTTATTTCTGTATTAAATAATAGCAAATAGCAAATTTATATAAAATTCATCCTGATATGTATTGTTAATGGGGATGATGTTAAATAGCTTTGTGCTGAGAAGAGGGACTGATGTTCCTCTAGAGAATGGGTGTTTGGTTCCTCAGACCTGCCTGGGGTGCCTCCAAACTACCTGTCACTCTCCCTCCAGGAAACCAGAGTTTATACTCTGGCCACCGCAGAAACTGCATTCATGTGGTATCTGCATATAATACACATAGATAAGAATTTTTAAAAATCTTTTAAAGGAAGATAGGTAATTTCAAGTAGAAAATATTCCAGATTGCATAATCACTTATACATTTACTATGTTTGCTAAATATATTTATACAACCGGCTTCAATCCATGAGTCAACAGTGGTTTCTGGTTATTCCAACTTGCCACTGAAGTAGACATAACTCTTATTTTACGGAGCTTGTAGTCTAGTGAAAAGGGAAAAAGCCCATGGGCAGAATTAGGGCTACATAACCCAGGCACAGAGTAGCCCAGGAGTACCATGTGCCAATAGACTCCCTAATGCCTCAGGGTCAATTCCTACCGGAGTGTCATTTGAGCTAGAAAAGGATTTTAAGTTGAAAAACAGAGAAGTGCCTTCCAAAAGAGAGGGAAAACCTGGAAATGCTTGAAAGCAAGAAAGAATTGAGAATTCCAAAAGTGTCAACAGCTTCAGGCTACACAGGTCTAAAGCATGAGCCCTGGAAGGGGTGGGGGTGTGGTGAGAGCTGATGTCACAGACCTAACCGGGAAGCTTATAAGCCACCACTCCAGTTGCATTTCATTCTACAGTTGAGAAGGACACTTTAGCTTTAGGAAAAGAAGTGAGTGGTTTGAGGGGCTTGCTGAACAACAGAGTATATATGCATGGAAAGAATGCCCGCAAAAAGCAATGTCATTCATAAGAATTTTATACGAGTAAGATTTAAGGTAGGATGATAGTGGTAACCGAGAAGTCAGAATGAGATACAAAAGTGGCAGATCCTAGTGGGCTGGAATACAAAGAGGAAGGAGAGAGGGAGATGATGACAAAGAGGCACTAAGAAAAGGGACTGGGAATGTATAGTAAGAATGAAGGAAAATGAGCTCATGTTTTAACTGAAAATCCTGACATACAATATTCAAGTTAGCAAGTGAAAAGTTCCTGAAGCCAATATATCAGGTAGAATCATCAAGAGAATGTAAGAGGAAAAGATACAGGACCCAGGAAGGAACCAGATAGATAAAGATGAAAGCAATAGGCAAACAAAGTGGTGCATGTAGACAGCAATAATCAAAAAAACAGAAGGAGAAATGGCAGCAGATGACTTCACAGAGCTTACAGAAAGAGCTGGGGTAACGAGGTACCCCAAAGAAGATCCTATAGCAGAGTGATTAAACAGAGTACAAAGAATCTACTGAGATTATAGAAACAATATTTTTATAGTATGACATGCAGGCATACATACACACACATACACACATACATACATACATACATTTATAGATATTAAAGCCAAACAATAGGAATCAGAAACTAGAGGGTACTTGATCCATAGCAGGATGCATAACAACTACAAGAGGCAAGTTCATATGAATGATTCATACAAGGCTCTTCCTGAGTTGTGATGGATAAGGCAGCTGGAACTCAAGAAGAAAAATGTACTCCTCCTGGCCTGGGGAGTCAAAAGCCAGAATATGAGCTCGCCTGGGTGCTAAAAAGAGTTCACAGAAAGGAACTCCAAGTAGAGCATGTAAATGCTACTTAAATCCTTATGTGGTCTACATGAAAGGTAGATGTTGCAAGACACACAGCCACATACAAGAACCAGAAGAAAACTAAGAAGAGACCTTAGCTAAAACCAAGTTCAAAAACTGTATATAGTCTAATAAAGTGCCACCAAAAAGATCAAATGGGACATCTGTAGTATAGGCCTTTAAGGCTCAGGGAACACTGTAAAAAAAAAACAAGACATGAAGATCTACATGTTGGAAGTTAGAGATAACTGCTTTAAAAATATGGTGTATCCCGAACATGACAGGATCGCTGCAACTGTGAACTCAAAATAGCTGTGGTTGCCTGCAGAAAATCAACCTATTCAACATCCCCACAGAAAGTGGCGAGAGCTCACAAGCTCCCACATGGAAGAGCAATTGACAGTTGATGGCTCCTTAGGAAGGGACAGTCAACTTTCTTTAAGGATAGAGTCCATGTCAGGTCAACTATGTGTCAATGGATGGCCCCACACCAATTGAACTGGACTTGATATGGAAGTGAGTTGGTAAGAGGGTGCACAATAGGGTGTGGCTCGAGGAGTGAGGGGTGATTATGATCAAAATACTTTGTACGCATGCCAGGATGGGCTTGTGGAAGGGCTTAGATAGCAGGAGGGGGGAATAATGTAATTATGTTATAATCTCAAAAGGAAAACTAAAAAAACCTTTAAATAAAAGAGTGAATACAATTATATTTAAAAACAAAAACTATCAACTTCCCATATCCAGAGAAAGCATCCATTAAAGGCAAGGCCATGTGGCTGTTCTGAAGGCACTAATTCTGCATTTAATCTGCGGCTAGAAACACCTGGGAAACATAGAAAGACAAATGAAACAGCTGTTAGGATAACATCTAACAGCTAAGGACTGCAATCATCAAGACTAAGGAGATACGTGAACTGAGATCTGCTGTACAGATCATCTGGATGAACCTTAAAATAAAAACATAAATAAATAAACTTCTAAGTACATAAGAACTAAAAAGAAACAGATTGCTTTTCTTAAATAAGAAATCCTAAACAAAATTTGACAAGAAAGATTACCTCTAGTAACTAAAGCAGTAATTATCTAATAACTAAGAAAATTTGTTAATGCTAACATATTTTAATTGCATATATATATATATAAAACTGAGCAAAGACATGCATGCATCATTGCTCCCTGATCCTGACTACAGATGCCACGTGACTTCTTGCTTCGTCGTGCTCCTGAGTCCTTCATGACAATAACTATAACCTGGAAATGTGAGATAAAGAATCTCTTTCTCTTTAAGCTGCTTTAACTTAATCAAAATAATTCCCAACAGACATTCCCAAGAGGGCCATCTCCCAGGTGAATCTAACTTTCGCCATGTTGAAATTTATCACTAACCATCTCAGTGACCAACTGATTTTACAGAGGGCTCAAGAAACTCAAGGAAGAAATCAAAGTCAGGCTGTGCTAGAACTGCATATCCACACAGGGACTGCTTCAGGCCATATAGAAAATCAACATGAAATAGGTCACATATCTAAAAGAAAAAGGGAAAATAATAAAAGATTCTAGAACAGCTAAAAATGTCAGGAACAGCAAAGGGGAAACAGTTCCCCAAATAGAAATAAAACAGAAATTATATGCTAGTTTTATATATGCTATATATATTTATATATAACTATATGCTAGTAGTTTATTTTATCAGTTGCTTTTATCAGGGTATTTCATTTCATCACAGGAAAAAGTGACCTTGTAAGTAAAGGCACGAATTTAGCCTTTTTTATTTTGTACACTGGTATGTTTATCCTCATGGCACCCTAAGACTTCCTGATTCTACACTGAAGCTAGAAATGTGTAACTCTTCCAAGTGTGCTGTTTTTATAATTATCCTGGTCATTCTTTGTACTTTTATATAAATTTGAGAACTAATACTTCGGATTCCATACCAGAGACTTGCCGGCGGCATGATACTAAGAATGCACTGAATCCACAGGTGAGCCTGGGAAGAACCAGCTCTTAATAGGATGATGTTTGTCCCTGGTCATGAGACTTCTCTTCATTAAGTGTTTTGAAATTTATCTCTGCACAAAAACTGGGGCTCTTTCATACTGTGCTCAAAATAAACCAAGCCAATAGGACTGAGAAAGGTAAACTGTATTAGTCATCTTACCCTTACTGTGACAAAAATACCCACATCAAATAACTTATTAATAAAGGTTTATTTTAGCCTCAGAGGTTGTTTCTTAACACGATTGTTATGGAGCTGAAATGACATAGTAGGTCATGACAGCAGCATGTGGTGGAAAAGCCTCTGCTGAAGGCAGCTGAGAAGAGGGGGAGGGGAGAGAAATCGGGGGAGGAGAGAAGAGGAAGGGGACAGAAGAGTAAAGAAAAGGGGGTTAGAATCCAAGTATTCTCAAGGGAACCCCTACTACATGAGTTCCTCTACAATCCCTCACTCAATGTTATCCCAGGCTTCAAATGATGCTTTAAACACCTGATCATTGCAGGGTCATTCAAGATGCAAATTATAGCAATGATGGAGAGGATATACCATGGCATTAGCAAAAGTTGACATGAAAAGGCAACATTTGAATTAAGACCTGATTATGTGGTACCAGAAATGGAAGGAGTAGTGTCCAGAGTATAAAATGAGGAGAGGAAAAGTGTCATAAACATAGGAGGAAGCTGGTTAAAACTGAACTACAACAGGACTGTGAACATCATTCTATATGTTGTGAATGTCACTGGAGAGGGCTATGTCTCCAGCAAGGGAATAAAATGATCCATACTTTATAGGGGAACTCAGGCTCTTCTACAAAGAAAGAATTAAATAGTTAGAAAGAATAGTGAGAATGCCTAGGGGCAGGGATCTGGTTCAGAGCTGACGTTGGTTTTAACAAGTAGTGTCAAGCAAAGAAGTGATACACCTCCTAATGTGTGACGTGCTCACTTGGACACAGGCTCATCTCATCTTCTAAGAAAGATGTGACTCTGGCAGAGGCAGGTGCAGACACAAATATGGTTCATTAGGCCAAACTATAGGTGGATGGAAGGTAGAGTGTGTGAGGTCTGTGCTGACCATGTACTTGTGGAGCTGGCTAATTGGCAGGTTCATACAGAATGTTCCTTATTCTGATGTCTGCAATATTTACAATATTTATGTGTTTTATATCCCAAGTAGCATGGGACTGCATGTTACCTCCCTTGTCATTCAATAGCACACTGGAACAGCATTTCCATTTCCTCAGATTTATTTGTTGGTTTTCTCTATGTTCTATATTTAGTTTAATTTTGTTGGCATTTAATTATTAAATGTAATGTCTATAATTTTTCCTTTGGGAATGAAAATCAAAAATTTCTCAAGGTTTTGTTTACTCTGAAGCTATATTCCACAAAGCCATTAATATTTTAAAAGAAGATATTTAGCCTTATGGCAAGGGATATTTTCGTTATATTATCCAAATACTAAATTTTCTCACATTTTGTTGATCATATACATGAAGGAAATAACTGTGTGTGAGTCTCCTAGTACAGCTGGTTCTATTGATATTTTTATATCTTAGGGTTTGTGCACTATTAATGAGAATGAGAAGCCTGATGTGGAAGCGCATTTGGAAGTCATCCTTATACTACCTTTAAAAGATGAACACGGCAGTGATTCCATCACTTCCCTTATTGCTGTGGTAAAATAACCTACAGAGCTACTTAAGCAACTGAACAAAGAAAGTCTGTTTCAGCTTACAGTCCGAGAGTCCAGTCCATGACATGGAAGGCAGGGTAAGGAGAGCAGCTGAAGCTATGGTGGTGAGAGCAGGAAGGAACTGGCCATACTCTCTTCACAGTCAGGAAACAGAGGCGGATGCTCGCTTGTTGGGGACTATTATTTTGAAGTGTGTTACATTTGTTTAGGCAGTGGGACATTTGTTTTAATGATGCAAAGATGTGTTGCATTCCTTTATGTTGCATTTGTTTGACTCGGTGGAGCTGTGCTGCTGTGCTTGTCTAAGACACCAGATGGTCTTATAAAGAGCTGAGTGGCCAATAGCGGGGCAGGAGAAAGGACAGGCAGGGCTGGAAGGCAGAGAGAATAAAGAGGAGGAGAAATTGAGAGGAAAAAAGATCTAGGAGAGGAGGATGCCAGGGGCCAGCCACCCAGCATACCAGCATTCAAGGAGTAAGAGAAAAATAAAACTTACAGAAGGAAGAGAACAATAAAAGCTCAGAGGCATAAGGGTGGTGGGATAATTTAAAGTTAAGAAAAGCTGGCAGGAAACAAGCCAAACTAAGACTGAGTATAATTAAGAATAAGCCTCTGTGTGTGATTTATTTGAGACCTGGGTGGTGGGCCCCCAAAGAGTAAAAACAACCAACAACACTTGCTCACAGCCAGTTTCCACTTTTTCTCTTTTTTTATTCAGTTCAGGACCCCTTCCCAGGGGCTAGAGCCACCTACCTTCGGGGTGGGTCTTCTCTTCCAAGTTAGACCTCTTTGCAAGCTTCTTCATTTGCATTCCCAGAGATGTGTCTCCTAGGTGATTCTAAACCCAGTAAGAGGACCTCAAAGATCAAGTGCCGTAAAGAAAAACGCTGAATGCAATCAGTGCTATTTTGCTTTACTATTTTTATTTTATTCTGTCAACTGATATGAACTTAGAGACATGAGCTTTGCATTCAGAAGAGCTTCCTGTGTCCCTCAGACTCAAGATATCAATTGGTTGTCTCTCTGCCACCTGCCTAATGTTTTTGATGTACATTTCTCAGTTTTTTTAATACCACTTAACTGTACCAGGCTTTGTTTACAATTAACTTCTGTAATGCTTTGCAATTTACATGCTTTAATTAAAATCTGCTTACTTTCCCTGACCTATTTATAGTCAGTATCAGCATGAATAAGTGTTCATAAAAGTATTTGGGATAATAAAAAAAGAAAGTATTTACATTTGATTTTCTTCACCATAATTTTTTCATTTTGTGTTTTAACGTAAATCCCCTAAATCACATGGCTTTCTTACAATGTCGACTTCACTAATTCTACATGGAAAGTAATCACTTTGGGGTCATTTGTTAACCAATTTATTCAGAACTATTGCCACTACTTATATAACGCCATGCACTGGAGAGACGGCAGCTGTTCAGCGGCAGAGGATGGAAGGAGTCAAAGCAGAAAACAGAATCACTCCCCAGGCCTTCACCTCGAGGAATTATGGGAGTAAGGATGTATGGCAGCCTCCACATAAGCTCTCTGTGAGAACAGCCTGGGGAAATCTTAGTCTGTGTGAGATTACTGTTACCTTTTTCTTTCTAACAATGCAATATGAGTACTGTAGTGATCAGTTTTTGGCCTAGCCTAGCCCCACAGTCCAAATGAATCTCTCCTGCTCACAGCCAGTCTGAGGTGAGGTGAGCTTTGAACCTGCCACAGCCCTGCTGTCGTTTACCTCCAAATAATGACTAAGAGACTTATATTGATCACATGCTGTTCAGTCTATGCCTCAGGCTTACTGCTAGCTAGATCTCACATTTTTGACCCATTTCTATTAATCTATGTCTTGCCACATATCTCATGGTTTACCTGAGTTCCTGTACACATTGATTCTTGGGTGGTGATTGCATCCCTCTTGACTCCACCCTCCTTCCTCTGTATCTATGCTTGGATTTCCTGCCTGCTTCTAAGCTGCTCTGCCATAGGCCAAAACAATTCCTTTATTGTCCAATAGTATTCACAGCATACAGAAAGACATCCCTCATCAGAGTACCCAGCACACAGCAGATGATAATTAACATTTCTGGAATGGATGACAGAATAAACAAATGACTACAGGATAGAATTCACAGCAGAGACACTCATTACTTCTTGTTATGTCTATAAATGGTGGAGAGGGGGTCCTGATGGGTATAATGAGAAAGAGGAAGGATCTGGGAATCCCTGAGAGTCCTTATGAGTCATGACATTAGTTTATGAGCCAGCAATGCAATTTCAGGTCTAAGTGGAAGGGAAGGGTCTCCACAAGAATCTGAGGCTACATGGAACTGGGGCTTGTGTCATGCATAACACCTGAGACTACAGGGAGGCTGGCTATGGACTGAAGAGGGAGGGTACAGGAAGGAACAGCTGAGGGACACAGCAATTCACATCGAGCTTCATCTACAACACAAGCTTAACAAATGTCAGTTGAATTTGGAAAATATTTTACTTGGCTAAGTAATAATTCATCAATTTAAACTTTTCAGACTTATGCAGACAGCACTCTGTTCCTGAGTTCTAGCACCTTGCTTCTACATCTGGAAAGACGAATGTGAAGAATTACCCCCTCATCTAATATTAATAACTTTCATATCAGTTATTTATGGTGACTGCTTGTCTTCTGTCTATCATCATTTCGCTTAAGTACACACATTTAACATCTTCTCCCAAGCCTGGTAAATAATTTCTAGCAATGCTTCCACATTTTTTTTCTGCATAAAATTTCCAAACTGTCTACATCTTTTAAATATGAACCTGCCTTGACATAAGGCAATTATGTTAGTTAGGAATTGGGGTGAGTTGAATCACATTGTATTAATAGCTCTTAGTAATGAGCCCAGCCATGTAATTAAAATAGACGACTATTTTCTAACAATCCTTCTGTCAACTGCAGAGGAATTTTTTCTCTTATAAACAGTTCATCTTATTATATAATTTCCAGTATTTATAATAATTAGCTAATTATATATATAAATATATTTTTCTTATACAGAGTTTAGGTTCTGACTTCTGGAAATAAGTATTACTCACATTAAACCATGTACATGAACTTTTTCCTGTTTATGCCTTGGCTCTAAGTGCTTCCATGTATATATAAACCTTCCCTAGACATATATAATATTTATATGTATGCATATATTGATATTTTGATTTCATAATTTTGAAAAGAATCTCTAATTTTTATTTTTATCTTTCCTTTTGTGTCTGTTTAGATAATTTGTTAAGAAGCCACTTGAAATAGTAATAACACTTTCAAAGTTAGCTATTAGAAAGAAATTGTAAATATACTATTTGTCAATATTAAGTCTGCTTTCTTAAAATCTGAAGCTCAGGAATCTCCATCAAGTCTATCCACCAAGAAAACTACAAATAGCCAATGTCCAAAAAATTTGAACATATAAAGTTATGACTAATATGTATTATTTATACCAGATAATAAACTAGTTTTAACATTTCTGTAAATGATACAATAAACTTTGATTTTACTCACCTACCATGACCCTCCTTTTGCATTTATATATTTGTGCATTAGTCTATGTATGTAATAATGACAATTAAAGAAAAAGAGGCCATGAGAGAATGAGGGGGGCATAGTAGAATTTAGAGAAAAGAAAGATGTAAATGATGTAATTGTGTTTTATTTTTAAAAATTACAAAAAAAGCAAACATAATTTGGATGAGAATAAAAAGAAATTACAGGCATGAGCTATCATGCCTATAATTGTTTTCTCTATATTGCAGTATATTTTCCACTTATATTTATCAACAAATATATTAGTATACTAGAAAATGTATTCTTATTTAATCAAATATTTATATAAAATATAAAAAAGTATATTTGATTGTGTGAGCCTTCTTGCAGTACCCAAGAACCTTCTGGTTCCTACACTCCTTTCTCCTGCTTCTCTTCCTCTGCAGGATTCCTAAACTCTGCCTAATGTTTTGCCACAAACTTTCCTTGTTACTTAGTCTTCCTGGGTATGTAGCTAATGTGGGTTCACAGGGGCTCACAAAGACTGAAGGACAAGCAGGGAGTGTAGTAGGAAGTTTCTGGTCAGGCCCAAAGTCAAGATTTGTAGCCTGGAAGCTGCTTAGGCCCAAATAATCACAAAGTCTTATATTAATTACAAACTGTTTGGCCTATGGTTCAGGCTTATTGCTTGCTAGCTTTTACACCGTAACTCAACCCATTTCTATTTATCTATCTTTGTATTGTTATGTGGTGCATGGCTTTCTTGTGTTTCATTACATCTTGCTTCCTTGAGTGGCAACCCCCAGCATTTCTCTCTCTGCCTCTGCCCTCCTTCCCCTTGGAATTTCTACCTGCTTCTAAGCTGATTTGTCATAGGCCAAATCAGTTCCTTTATTATCCAATGGTAACTTACAGCACACAGATAGACATCCCACATCAAGGGACCCTTATAAGACTGACCTAGGAACTCTGCATATATGGCACAGTTGTGTAGATTGGTCCTGTTATGAAACTTGAGAACCAACTTTTCATACTGGATCATCCTGCCATCTTTAATACATGAGAGGCATTTAGTCTTACTGCAACTTGATATGGTATGTTTTATTGATACTCATAAGAGACCTATAATATCCTGGATGAAAATAAAAGAGGAGGCAATGGGGGGGGAACTGGGAAGAGAGAATGAGGGGGGGCATCAGCAGAAATGTAAAATGAACAGATGAAGACAATGACATAAAAATATAAACATGAAATAATTTTCAAAAAAATAGTTAATTTGGATTTTATAAACTCTTATCTATGCTTGTTACATCAACATTACATCCTGAAATTAATGCTTTTCATTTAAATTTTCCTCATATCCTATATTTTGCTCATACACTTCCTCTCCACCAACTCCTCTCATATCCTTACCACTTCCTTACACACCCAAATTCAGGCTCTCTCTCTCTCAGCAAAAACAAATCAATATATAAAAATCAAGCCAAACAAACAAACAAACAAACAAACAAACAAAAACTATCAAGACAAAATTATCAAACCAAACCAAACCAAATGAAACATAAAGCATCCCCCCAACACCACAGAGAAAAGCCTGGAATCAGCTTTGCTTGGACAAATGCCCCTGAGCATGGTGCCTGCCCCGAACTAAGGCTGATGTACCCAGTGACACTCCAATGGAGAAAATTAGTTCTCACTTTCCCAGCACATAGAAATTGCAAATAGGTTCTTAGTCAGGGGTGGGACTTTATATCTTCTCAGTGGTGGGATTTTGTCTGTTTACACCTGTGCTCGTCTTCTGCTTGCTGTCACAGTTTCTGTGAGGTGATGTGTATCAGTCCTGCAATGTCTGGACGTTACTGTTTGTTTGGAATGATCTATTGTGGTGGGAATGTTCTTTGTATGATGTAAATAAAGGAGCTGTTTTGGCCTATGTAGAGCACTGTAGACGTGGGTGGAGTATCAGAGGAAGAGACTAACAGAAGGAGGGTGGAGTTAGTCCGTCTCCATCTGACCCCCGAAGGAGGAACATGTAGAGGTACGGGGCTGAGCCACGGGCTAAGCCACGTGGCAGGAAGATTAATAGAAGTGGGTTGAAATAAGATGAAAGAGCTAGCTAGTAATGTGCTTATGACATGGGCCAAACAGTGTAAAGGATATAAGCGTGTGATTCATTTCTTTGGGGGACAAAAGCCGCCGAGAACCAGGTTCCAACCACCGCCCCGCGCGCCAGGCCGGGAAACTTTCTACAACAATCCATTGTCATGAATTCTTACAAATATTCTGCCTCCTCTTTTTCATAGGTCCCTGAGCTTTGAGGGGAGGGTTTGATAAGACATTCCACTTAGGACAGAGTACTCCAGAGTATCTCAGTCTCTGCACACTGTCCAGTTGTGGGTCTCTGTCAGTTACCATCCACTTAGAGAAGAAGATTCTCTGATGAGGGTTGAGCAAGCAGGACTGCTTTCTAAACTAAATATTTAATATTTTGATTTCCCTAACTGTGTTCTGTCTGATAAGAAAAGCATATAATTTACCATTTCTTCAAGGAGAACAAGATCTCTTTTTCTATTTAAAGAAAGTCATCAATTCATAATATTAGAAAATATGTAAATTATCATTGGCATTTTAAAATCTTTGAACAGATTAAAAAGTACTTACACAAATCAAACATTACTTAAGTTTATTCTATCTCAGGTCAGTGTGTAAATGCAGCAAGGAAAAGTTCAATTTTGAGAGTGATCAAAAGATAAAGTAGGATGTGGGCATACAGCTCTGACCAAAGCTGTCTATCCAGTCCAGTTGTCTCAGCAAAAATGTTTAAAGTATGTGTGTGTGTAATGATTATATATATATATATATATATATATAAAATCATTATTCTTAGTTATATAAGACAGGAATATACCTTTTTAAAGGTAAACCAAATATTACTATCTCTAGGTTCCTTTAAATGCTTTCTTCTAGGGAAATGCAATCCGTTTGATTGTTCTCCATGGAAGATCACTTACGCACTGTAGGCACAGATTAAAAAAGGATTTTACTAAGTGAGAATGTGTGCCAAGAATGATGATGGTATTTAAAAAGTAAACATCCTTGCATACCCTTGACAGAGACACTTTTAATGGAAAAAAGCCTCTCTTTGTCTCTAAAAATTCATGATTAATATCATCATCCACCCACTCATTCACTTACTAATTTGTTCAATAAATATTTGTAGAGATATCTGCTGTGATCCAGCCAACATTCCAGGTCTTGAGAATTGAACATGGAATACACCTCACAAGCCATTGCCCTCATGAACTTATAGTGGGAAGGGGGTTGGGAGGAAACTCAGCCTAACTTCAGAGCACATGAGTGCTGTGGAAACCAAAGAAGTAGGAATAGTAAAAGCTGGGGTGGGCCAGGAGGTGGGAAGGCTTTAAAGTGTAAATGAGCCCATGAGGGACCTGCAAATCATGGAGATCAACAGATAAAATGCTGTGGATTCATTATTCTTACTGCTATAATAGAGTATTATGGCAAAACTAAAAATGGAAACAAACATCTTGGCACATAGCTTTAGAAGGAGTTGTTTCGTTGTTATGGGAAAGAAGGCATGGAGGTACAATTGGCTCCAAGCACATGGCAGTGTGAGTGCTTGGTGGGGGTCATCAGCATGGACCTGAAGGCAAAAAATTCAGGCTGGAACTAGAATTGCTACACGCTTCAAAGCTCCATCCCTGGTTACCTACTTACTCTAAGCAGGCTCCACTTTCTAAAAGAAGCTGAAGTCTTCAGAATAGTGTCACAAAATAGTGACTGAGTGCTCAACACATGAACTGGGAGTAGTGGGTGGGTGGTTATGATTTATACTCTTGCAGGGTCTGAGAAGAGCCTGTCTTCAGGAGCGGCCACATGGGGTCAGAGAATGTGGGAGTCAATGTGTGGTTAGCAGCAGGAAACAATGATTGTGAGGAATCTCAGAGGTATAGCAGAAGAGACAGACAGACCCCAGTCATAGACTCAGCACAACACCTGTGATTGATCCCAGGCAAGGCCCATGGCAGCTAAATATTTAATTGTAATTGGTGGCACTGAAAGGCTTTAACATGTTGTGATATCTATCTATATAGAGTCTGTTTCTAGAATTTGTGGAGTTAGTACAAAAGGCCTCACATGTATATTCTGTCTTTCATGTTGCAATGTTAAATACAATGAGGTTCTTCTAAAGGACTCTGGGTAGCTGTCTGCTTATCCTGGGACAATCACAGAGCATCCAGAGGAGAAAAGGGACAAGGTGATGATCTTGTTGCCACATAGAGGTCTCCTTATCTCCAGAGACGTTCTGGGTTAAAGAGGATGTCAGATGTGTGACTGATGAAGTCCATGCTGCTGCTTTTAAGCCTTGTCCTGATGGTCATGGGCTTTTCTGGATCCTGCATAGTACTAATATGGCAGGAAACAGGACCTTTGACTTTCCTCCTTAGGAAACCCATAGCAGTTCTTTCTGAGTGTAGTTTCTAGTTGTTCTGAGAAATGAAAGCTAGCCAGATCCTGTTCCAGAGCTGCAGCCCTCCACATCAGAGAGCACCCTGGCTTGTGGTCTCTTCCCCATCCTTCCCACCTGAAAACAACTGCCGTATTACTGTAGTCTTCTCTACAGTGAAGGGCCTATCTTTCTCTTGAACTCTGAAGAACCTTGTTCCCAAGTATCTCCTCTCCCTCCAGCTCCATTTTCATTGGGCTTCAAGTTGGCCTTTACATTCTTTATAGGGAAAGATAAGCATGCAAAATTGATAGTATTGGACTATGCTTTCATCTAATTACTCTGTTCCTTTTTCATCTACATGGAAGACTTTGAGGTCAATGCCATAAAGACATAGAGATTACAAGAAAGAAGATGTCATCTATGCTTTCCTAGAAACATTGTTTTAATTGTGCTCAATGAAAGATCAAGTGACTACAAAAATATTTTCTTCGTAATAAGGGTTGCCATCACTTTTCCCTCAAGTAGAATAAGGCTGATGAGCTAATAACGGCAAGGCTCCTTTTTTGTCAGTGTATCTGAGGAATTAACACAACACAGAGAAATTGGCATCTTTTTTGAGGCTATAAACTGTTGGGATGGAACTTAATCAGTCATCACTGCTTTGTGGGCAGATAGGGCTATGTGAAAAACTGAGGGATGGCATAAATGGACAGGACCACCTTAAGAAGCATCTTGCTTTTACCCCTTTCTCTTACCGTAACAGTACCAAGTCAGGGTAATTTGTAGAGGAAAGAGGTCTGTTTGAGCTCATAGTCTAGAGGCAGGGACAGACAAGATTAGAGAATGCATATGATCAGGGCTTCATTCTACTTCATAACATGGTAAACGTTAAGAAGGGTGACATCTTGGCTGTGAGAAGAGTACACTCCTGCAGTAGCAAATTTGGTCCTGGATGATGGCATCAACCCGCTCATGAGCGCTCTACCCCATGACCTAAACACCTCCCTCCAGGCCCCACCCTCCGACACTTCCACTTTAAGGAGCTGAGGTTCCGATGGTAAAGTAAAACCAAGTTCATCTAAGGACAGATTAGAGGCTCAGTCCACCTCAAGGGCATGTACACAGTCAACTACTACCAAGAGGGGTCATTTCTTAGGCTTTTCTTGATAAGTATCATCTAAGAAACGAGTGAACAAACCAGTTAAGAGTAGGCCAGTTCTTTTCTTAAATGACAGCTGAAAGGCCTTTTCTTTATGCTTGGTCACCCTAAGTGATAAGCTGTCAAGTTAAATAGCTGCTGTTTAGTCCCTCAGGAAGTCTGGCTGTTTTTCATTCATGATCACTCTGAGGAAACTTCACTCTAGCTTCAAGCACCTCTCAACCACAGTTGAGGCTTCAGGAGGCCTCAATTTCATAAGCCTCAATTTCTCAGAACATATTTCTAGATTTGTGAGACCAGGCTGTCAGACTCTGGAGACAGAGAACTCTGAAGTAAGCTAAGGGAGATGTGCTTTGCCTATGCATTATTTCTATCTGAATAGAGTGACGTCATCCCCAGCCAACTACTGATGACAATCTGATGTGATAAATAGACACAATATACTTTGAAGGGTGAGAGTGCTGGCCAGAAAGGGCTTACAAATTCAAGATCAAAGCCAGTTAATTGAACTGAGGCAATGAAATGAGCAAATTTGAGAGACTCAACATTGAAAAACTAAAATCTTAGCAGGATAAGACAGGAAGGTGAGAAGGGATGTAGAGAAAGAGGAACAGGCAAAACAATGGAGTATTTTCTAGGAGCTGATAGACTGAGTGATGAAAGAACGTGACTCAGATGCCACTTCTGGTTGCCCAGGAAACTGGACCTAATGGTTGTAAAAGGGACATACACAACTAACAAACAATGTGTCCTGAAGTGTTTGTGAACATTAATTTTGGAAGTTATCTCAAAGTGTTCGAGAGGCCTTTAAGCCACAGATAAGAACAATATCCTGTAATTAACCCTTTATCCATCCATTCAGCGGCTAAGTACGCATGACTTGATGCCTCCACTGAAAGTGGTGCCATTCATGTTAGATAATAATATGAACAAATAATTAGCTCTGTGTTCAAGCATACATCAGTATCACCCACAAAAAAACACCCTAAGAATCAGTACCTTTTAAAGTTTCTGGTTTCTTATAAGACATTTCAAGTTTCACTTTTTCATCCTAATTTAATTATTATGAATGTTTGACGGCGACACTGTCTATGTCCTAACTATACCCTTTGAAATTGCAGCACCCTCTAGCAGGCTCTCATCTATTATTACCTCCACTTCTGTGGCTTGGGTCTGTTCCCTAAAACAACACAGGGCTGTACATCCTATGGTACCAGAACATCTGAAGTACCAGTTTACCATATAACTACCACTTCATATAAGGTAGCATCAACAGCTGATGGATTTCAAATTCAGTGTACAAATACCCTAATTCTCATTGTTTCTCAAGTAAAAATGTTGTGATATATGTGTTGTACAATATCTTCTAAGTTCCTTACAAGGGTGGTTGACCTAATGTAAAATTATCATTTGGTCCCTTTCCTACTTCCTGACCAACATAACTTTACTCTTCAAATAAATTTCTATATTCAAGTATCTAATATTCAGATCCTAAGAGAATCAAAATTTAAGATGTGTTTAAAATTGTGAAACAGTCTATGGCTTAAAATTTAGTAGCCACAATAACCATGAGACTCTGATAGTCATATCCATGAAGAAAAGCAACAATCTAGCATGACCAGATTCAAAACACTCACTAAATTTCTAATGTATCATACTGATATTCTGTGAGCATCTGGGTTATTTCTGTGTGCTGTATATTCATTTGAAGTAAATTAACATTCTTTAATTCACAATGAAGCTATATCCTGATGAACCCATTGGAAATTAATTCTGCACTCAGTTGAAAATGCAGTTAGTAAACATAGCCTATTGAGCACCCTAGTTTAGAACTACAGTACATGTCAGTGTCTCAGTTGTTTGCTCTTATGACTGTGTGACTAATTGGGAACTGCTGTTATTACATTGCAAGAGAAGATCACACCATACATATCTAAGATACAATGATAAAATTTGAAGAATTGTTTTAAGTGAATACATATCAGTTTCTCATCATTATGAAACATAAAAAGTTGATTCATCATAAAAGGTATAGTGAGTGTTTGTGTGTGTGTGTGTGTGTGTGTGTGTGTGTGTGTGTGTGTGTATGTATGTGTGTGTGTGTGTATGTCAGTGTACCTTTGCCCATACATAATTCCTCTAAAACGGATTTTTATTGTAGGTATTAGTAGGTAATATTTATATGTGATTCTTTTTTCTTTTTTTTCTTTCTTTTTATTATTATTATGAACAAAGAAGTCACACTTTCTATCTTTGTATATCCTTATTCAAGGTCCCTTCCCCCTCCCGCCACATCAGGTCATTCTTTCTTCTCCACAACTCCCCATCCCCTCCCTGGGCAGGCAGCAGACAGTCCCATGGACCCCCTGACCCAATAATGCTTGGATCAGTCTCCACTCCTGGCAGATTCAGTTTTCTCCCCGCTCCCTCAAGAGTGAGTCAGGTGTTCCTCTAGGGGGAGTGGGATCCAAGGAGTCAGTCCAGGGTGTTTCTGTTCCCAAGCTGTTCAGTGGTTGTGGTTTGCAGCTTGGGCATGCTTGGCTTTTTTCTTGTTTGTTTGTTTAGAAACCACTAATGAGTGAGTACATCCCCTGCTTATCTTTCTGAGTTTGTGGTACCTCACTCAGGAGAATATTCTCCAAGTCCATCCATTTGCCTGCAAATTTTAGGATATCATTTTTCTTACTGCTGAATAGTACTCCATTGTGTAGATGTACCACAGTTTGTTAATTCATTCTTCAGCTGAGGGACATCTAGGTTGTTTCCAGGTTCTTGCTATTACAAATAATGCTGCTATGAACATAGTTGAGCTAATGCTTTTGGAGTATGACTGTGCATCTTTAGGGTATACACCCAGAAGTGGTAATGCTGGGTCCTTGGGGAGATTGATTCTTAATTTTCTGAGAAACCTCCATACTGCGTTCCAAAGTGGCTGAACAAGCTTACACTCCCACCAACAATGGAGGAGTGTTCCCCTTGCTCCGCATCCTCTCCAGCACAGGCTGTCATCTGTGCCTTTTATGTTAGCCAATCTAACAGGTGTTAGGTGGTATCTCAAAGTTGTTTTGATTTGCATTTCTCTGATGGCTAAAGATGAAGAGCACTTTTTCAGGTGCCTTTCAGCCATTCGTAATTCCTCTGCTGAGAATTTCCTTTTTAGATCTGAACCCCATTTTTTGATTGGGTTATTCAAGGTTTTGGGCTCTAGATTCTTGAGTTCTTTATATATGTTAGAGATCAGTCCTCTATCACTTGTAGGGTTGGTGAAAATCTTTTCCCATTCTGTAGGCTGTCGTTTTGTCCTATTGACAGTGTCCTTGGCTTTACAGAAGTTTCTTAGCTTCAGGAGATCCCATTTATTGATTGTTGGTCTTAGTGTCTGTGCCACTGGTGTTAAATTTAGGAAGTGGTCGCCTGTGCCAGTTCGTAGAAGTGTATTTCCCACTTTCTTTTCTAACAAGTTTAAAGTGGCTGGGTTTATGTTGAGGTTTTTGATCCACTTGGATTTGAGTTTTGTGCAGAGTGACAGGCTCGTATCTATTTGCATTCAAGGCCCACTCTGATGACTATTTTAAGATACTATGACAGTCCATAAGATCTCCTAAGGCAGGACTTATTTCTTGTTTGGATTTAAAATTATAATACTTCATAACACATTGCAAAGTGGGATATCATATATGAGATCCCCCATTGACTAAATCTGACATTAATCTGCATTCTGTGAAATCACGAAAAATCAAAGTTTACCTTCAGCCTTTCCACTGGATCAGTGGACATAAGTTGTTTATTATATTTGCAGGTACTAAAACTATTAAGATTTTTACCTCTCCTCATTATAATTTGTTGCTCTTCATTATTTATTGCAATTATCAGGTGATGGAGCTCTGCTTACATTTAAAGTCATGAAATTATACAGAAAATGAATACAACAGACCAGAAAGTCTTTAGGAACTAAATTGAACATCCCCACTTTCGGGCAATGGTGTGAGAAAGAAGCATCCAATTTAAACTGTTCAAATACACCAAGGGAGCAGAAGCATTTAGAGACCCTGGGAGACATAGCATGAGAGTGGCACAATAAAAGTTAAGAAGAGGGGCTGATTAGTGGCAAGAAACAAAGCAAACTAAACAAAAGCCCTGCAAAAAGGTCAGATTAGCAGAGGATGAGAGATGGTGTAGGAGATAATAGTGGTGATGTCTGAAGACCTCAAAAAGATGTTTCAGGGCAGGGTAGTTAGGGAGATGATCCCTTACTGGAGTTGGTTTGAAAGAATGTGAGTAAAGACATCAAATCAAGTGACAACAATGCTGGTGAGGATGTGAGCAAAAAAAAAGAATGTTTGTTCATTGCTTTAGTCATTATGGAAATCAGTATGATGATTTTTCAAAAGCTAAAAATAGAATTATCATGTGACCCATCTATATTACTTCTGGGCATATACCCAAAAGACTCTATGCTCTATGCTATGACAAAAATACTTGCTTATCTACATTCATTGCTGTTCTATTCACAGTAGCTAAGAAATAGAACCAGCCTAGTTGTCCATCAATGTATGAATAATGAAAATGCTGTGTGCATATACAATGGAATTTTTATGAGCTATACATAAAATTGAAAATTGAATAGCAATAGAAGGGGGGAAAAGTACAGTGAGTGAGGTACTCAGATCCAGAAAGACAAATGCCACATTTTCTCTATTATATGTGGATCCCAGCTTTAACTCTTTAGATTTGTGTTTTTAACTTGTAGCCCCTCTCAACAGCCAGGAAAACAAAAAGGGCACTATTGAGTGCCGAATGTGTTAAGAAAGTGGAATTAGGCAGTTAGGGGCAGAGTACCACAGATAAAAGTAATTAATCAGGTTTTGAGGTTTGGGGCAATAACTGGAGAGGAGTTGATAAAAATGAAGGCCATATTGAAAATACCACAGGAAAACTACCATTTGTAAGGCAATTAAAAATGTAAACTAAAAACATAACTAGAAGATTGATCTTGCTTGATTGGATAGCATTACTTCTAAAAGCCATTGATTATTAAACAAAATCCCAGTATCAGATATATTGTTTTTTGTAAATGGGGTATATGTTTTGGTCAAGGGGTCCCCAGAGGCCATTAGGATTACATGTTTATGTCATTCTTTTTGGTTGCCTGCCAGAAAAAGATGATAAAAGGCATTGTATCTCTTGCTTATAAGATATGAGAAGTAGCACCAGAACAGAGCTAAAAACTTTCCTCCATTTTCATTAGCTTTCATAATGCTTAAAGGTGCTATGTAGGAGGTACTAGGAAAGAAAATTGTAATTAGTGGTATTACACATCTGTGAGTTCTATAAACTAAAAATCCAACTCAAGCATAATATGCCCACTATAGCTACAACAGTGCCTCATCCCTTAAAGCTGAAACCATAAGCTCTCTTATTGGAATTAAGAAAAGCTCTGCAAGAAGGAATCCATGTCTGGAACTGTAATCCCAGTAAAACTCATGCCTGTGGGTTTCAGGAGGCCCAGGGGAAAACTGAATACCATCATTTAGCTAAATGTATATGGAATCAAACTATAATTGCTACTCTTAGCTTAATCAGAAAACTGACTCTTCACAGTGAATGGTCATATTGCAGAGCCTTTTGCCTGCTCAATGTGTTGAAAACAAGGGACAATTGAAAGTTCAACCCTAAACAGGACATTTATGCCATCAAACCTGGGCTCAGGAATGTCATGGGAGAAGGGGCAAAAGAACTCAAGAGCCAGGAGAAAGGGATAAAGACCATAGGATGCTATTTTCCAGGTAAATCACAATCATTCAATCATGAACTTATAAGCAGCTGAACTTTCATGAAGTGGCAAGTCACAATATGGGTCTGCCAATAGCCAATGATGGATAGAGGAATGGCAATGGAGCAATGCTCCTCCCTGCTGCACTGATTGGCTAATAATGGATTCTGGGGGCAAAGAAAGTTAGTAGCTCCAGATATATCCACATTGATGAACCCACTAAGCGCGACAGAATAATTCCATACCCGTGGACATAAGATGGCCCTCGTTAAATCTAGTGTATCACAAAATGAAACAAAAGAGAAATGATAATTAGAAATTGACCTGTAGTGGGGAGGAGGTGTTGACAAGGTCAGGGGTAGTTAAGAGAGGGTAGAATGTAAGAATGATTAGAATGCACTGTATACATTCATGGAATTGTCAAATAATCTTCTAATTTTATTTCGCTTATTGTGATAAAATACTGTGACCAAAAAATAACATAAATGAGAAAGGATTTTTGGCTTGTGATTCAATTTATTGTCTATGATTTCAGGGAAGTCAAGGTGGGAATGCAAGTAGCTAGTCACATCACATTCATAGTCAAGACCTAAAACAGAATATATCTTTGCTTGCTTGAATACGCTCAACTAGCTTTCTCCTTTCTTATGTTGTTCAGTATCCTTGCCTAGGGAATGATACTATCCACAGTATGCTGGGTAAACTTATATTAACTAACAATTAAGACAGCCCCTGACAGACATGCCCATAGACCAACCTGACTTAGGTAATTCTTCAATAAGACTCTCTACCCAGGTGATTTTAAATTTGTGACAGTTAGAACCAACCAGTACAGAGAACAAATTTAATTAATAAAAATATAGTATATAAATAAAAGATGTCCATTTTAAGAGTCTTATAATAAATAAGACTATGGCAGTAAGTACAGGGAAGGGCATTTTTCATTTTTCTTTTATTTTTGATTTAGAAAGAAGATATTTCTAGGATGTTTTTAGGATAAGATCCAGATAAACAAATTTCATTGAAACAGCACAGAGAAATAGAATTGCCAAAGGGGAAAGAAATCATTCTTTAAAACTTGAGTAGGATCTAACTCTCCTGGGTAGAAAAGGGCTTGGAAAGACCACGGGTTTATAAACCAGAAAGAGGGAGGGCAAAGAGGAACTGGAAGGTTTGAAGTAGGTGGAAATAACCTTTCAGTGCCTCCATTTTCTCAGGGATGGAGGTTTCTGTAATGAGTTGAAAATTAAAAAAAAAAAAAAAAAGAGTAACCCTGTGAATGCAATGGACAAGCTGAGTGAGATGACTGGGGAGCACTCCAGGCCTACACAACAACCAGAAAAAGACCAAGAAACATATGCTTGAATAATTGAAGGAAGTCAGTCTGGGTTTTATGCAATTATGATCTATCCTGTTGGCCTTAATATGTAACCTTCACCTCCTGTGTTTGGTTTAAGCAGAGTCAAACCAGCCAAGATGGAAATGTATTTTGCTGTTCAGCTCCAACAGCAACTTCCTTAATCTCAGTTAATTATTCTGAAAGAAATCCCAGAGGAAATCATGAAGCATGGAATGCTCCTATAATTTGTCAATTGAGAATCTAGATGGGAGTTTAACTAATGAATCAGTTTAACCTAATTCAAGTGAGCAAGCGCTCTCAGCGCATACAAGACTTCAGTTAAATTTATTAAGCTGGCCTGTGGTTAGACCACATGCCCACCATCACCAAGCAAATGTTGCAGAGACTATCACATACATATCACTGAGTCTAATGACACATCTGGAAGGCAGGCTGAAGGGTGAACCAAAGCCCTGAGAAAATATCAATAGCCTCATTCAAAAAGTTACAAACATGAAGCAACAGAACAAAGAAAACACGTGAAGGACAATTGAGAGACATAAATGTCACAGTGGAGAAGCATTTTATTGTATTTCAGGATTTAATAGTGTAAATGTATCTATTCGTCCCTGCTACCATCTGCTAACAGCACAAGCTCAGAAACTGTCGTGGCTTAGATGTGACTTGTCCCTATCCAAGTTTCTTGGCCAATGTAACAATACTGAAAGTAACAGGGCCTTTAAGAGGTAGGTCCTTCTGGAAGGGGACTGGGGCAGGGCTGCCTTGTGAAGGGATCATTCGAGTCTTGTGGGGGCATGAGCAAGACTGGGGCTGCTCCACTTTCTTACTGATTCTCCTAACACATGGTACTATGCCCATCTCTCTTAGTCTCCAATCTCATGAACCCTCCACCTGACTTCACGTATCATGTTGTGATCTACCCAGGGCATCCTTGTAAGAGATTCTTGCACTATACTATTTGCTCTTCTAAAATTAGAGTTATTAGTCAAATAAGCTTGCCTTTTCATACTTACCTTCTACACAGCCACTCTATAAGCCATTCCTTATAGCCACAGGGAATGAGCTAAGGTAATCATTAGAAAACAATATTAACTGACATTATAGTAAGATATTAATAAATAATAACAAACAATATAAATAAAAATTCTGTATGTCTCAATACAAATATGTATTATGCCCCAAAGATTGTTCTAGGTGCTTTGTTTTTATCAGTTTATATCATATTTAAACAATAACTTTTTGAAGCCTGAACTATTATTATCACTTTGTAGATGCTGAATCAGAGGCATAAAGGAATTAATAATTTTCCAGAGGTCACACAGATGCTGAGTAAAAGTAACAAGATTTGACTCTGGTTTTCTAGCCCCAGAGACTTTTCATCATTGCATCTAAATAGATGGCAACAGAAATCACAGTGTGCTTGTTGTGGAGGCAGAATCTTATAGGCTTGCTTTAAACATAATCTGAATATTTCAAGTGGGAAAAATGAGAAAAAAAGCTAGAGGTAGTTGACAATTAGGAGAGATTAATGTTTTAAATATTCAAATTCACTCATTCAAAAAATATATCTATACAGTAGCAGATTCTGTTCTAGGTCACAACAACAAGGTAGTATGGAAAAGACAAAGGCATTTGTTCTCTGTAGGCTTATGTTCTTAGAGGGTGGGTAGCAACAGAAAAATAAACTAGCGGGGCAATAAGCTCTATAAGGAAAAACAGCAGAATGAGATGGAAAGAATGCAGGTGGAGGGGATCACAAACCACATCCTTGACCAAAGCACTCTGAGAAGAAACCTGAAGGACACAGCTTGAGAGTGACTGGGGGAACAAAGCCCTAACCCACCCACAACAGGATACTTGTCATCCTTGTGAAAACACAGAGTCAATGGTACCAACGGAAGAATAGTGAACCCTTGATGGACAGGTGATAACACTCATCTTGACTGGATACATACAATGCAATAAAGGCATGGACAGTGATGACTGAGAATCTCTATCCATCACTCCCAAAGAAAAGGCCAGTGAATACAGAGTTCTGGAAGCCAGGAAGAAATCTTACAGAGTAATGGGCATATTAGAAAAGCCTGTGAGATGAGTGTCCTACTCCATTGTCCAGGAATCCACTTTGGACTGCCTGGTGCTGCCTCCACGAATAGCCAGAGAGCTTCACCACCTACAGTGAGCCACTTTCAACCACAGGAGGGGGTGGTAGTATACTGCATGGTTGAAATCTGGTGCCCATAAGTTAAGCTACAAAGACCACTACCAGACACTGAGTCTGGCAACAGGCACAGGATTGTAGCCTGAGCATCCACAAACCAGAGTAGATCACACACTGGCACAGACTGGGAGGCAGGTGTGGGACAGTTTCAGGAGGCTCTGACAGCCAAACTGTTTCCAGGCATGGAGAGTAAGCTCCCAGTGAGGTTAGCAACAGAAAACTCAGCCTTGACATATGTGATAGGAACAGACTTAAACTGGTAGAACTTACTTACTGGTCAGCACTCTGTAAAGTTCCAGGCTGCTTTATGAGTGGTAACAGAGAAACATATAATTCTGACATCATGAGAAAATGCTAAATGAGGTGTCTATATAGATAGCCAGGCCTAGTAGCACAGGCCCATATTCCAGAAATTCAGGAGGCCCAGGCAAGAGGACTGTAAATTCAAAGCTTTTCTGGGCTGAACAGTGAGTCCAAGGCTAGACAGGGAACTTAGTGAGACTGTCTCAGTGTAAGGAAAAATGTGGAATAAGGAGTAGGGATGTGTGGTTCAATGGTGGAGTGGTTGTCCAGCATGTATCAAATCCTTCATCTAATTTCCATTTACTGAGAAAACAAAACAAAACATGTTGATGTTTTTTAACTCAATGAAAAGGTTTGTGTATTTGGAAAATGGGCACAAATTTCATCACTGAATTTCCATGAATCCACATGACATGGCTATTGCCAATCCAGGTCCAATCCAGCAGATGTGCCTTTCACATGTTCTTTACAAATATACCACAGACAGACTTGCTAAAGACGAACTCATGATCCACTCTGATTTAGAGGATCCAAGCAGTATAAGACACTAAGGGCTATGTTAGATATTCCTGGGAATCCTAGTTTCACTGAACATGCTAACAGTACTATTCTAAAAATAAACTGAAATGCTATGTCTAACTGATTTCTTTTCAACTTAGGTGAGGCAATATATTTTTATTTATTATGTAAATTTCTTTGGGTCAGAGTTTTCAGTTACTTGAAGTCAAAGGTATCTTAATTGTATGGTTTTCTTTTATCAACAAATTTTATGAACTGTGTATATTTAAGGCTTACATGACCTTACAGCATATAATAGGTAATGAGGTTAGAACAGTAAAATTAGCATACCCATTATCCCACAGTTATGGCAACAATATCTACAGCCTGTTCATATAGTACAGATTTCAAAAGCAAATTTTCTAATGTTGTACACTACCTCTCTAGACCTGCTCATTTGACATTTATTTTACTCTGTCCTCAGACCTATATCTTCTTATTTCTCTCTATAACTCTTTCTTGTCATCATTTTGCTTGGTTTAATTTTTAAACTTGTATAGTATTTAATTACTATTATTTTTAAATTAGCTTACAAAGTACTAGGTTCCCACTGGGTTTTTATAATCTGTTCTGGCTGTCTTTCCCATTCCATCTCTCTGCCTTCACCCCTTTTCTTGGTATTCATTTTCTCTAATGCTGTTCTCCCTTATGTCTTATTCTATTTCCCACTCTCTTGTTCTCTTTAAATAATTTTTATTTTATCCAGCTACATAGGACCTTTACAGTTTTCCTGGCCTTTACCCATGTCTTCACCATAATTTTGTTTTCTATTTCTGTATATATGATTTTCAGAACCATTCCACATATTAAAAAGCTTGTGCATGTCCTTTATGTGGCTGGTTTGTCTTACTTAGCATTATATCCTCCAGGCTCATCCACCTCATGGCAAACGGGAATATACCTATGTATGAATATATAATAGTTATCATAATATAGATTTACATACACCAAAGCTTTTTAATCAGTTCACTTATGAATATGTACTGGGGTTTATTCTTACAATTTGCTTTAATATTATAAGAGTCTTTCCTAGAAATCATAATTCAGGCCAGATTAATACAACTTTCTCATAAGTCAGCAAGTCCAAACACATGGAATACCTTACTGGGTTCAACATCAGTACTTTAAATGTTTTAGTGAGAAGTAACATTATGAAGGTGTTAGTTTTCAATAACATTCACTTTAACCATAACATAAATGCAGTTAATTTGGTTGATTAGCATTTGAAGAATTTTAGAAAAAAATATTTGTTGTCATGCTTATATGCTCATGAATGAAAAACTATTAATTTTAGGTAAGAGATTGTTTATTCTCTGAAGTCCAGTTTTAGAGACTCTTTTCTTAAGAAACAGTAATACAAGATGACTACTCTGTACCTGGATGCTCTTACACATGATCTTAAGAAATAATCCCTCAAAGAAAAACATTTTTTAAGTTTGTTACTGAAGACAAACTAAAATCAGCTCCACATGGTCTGCCTGTACCATGTCACCTGTATTCTATTCTTAGTAAGTTATCTGTTATGGTATTTACACTTTAACATGAAAGCAACTATAAAAATAAGAAGAAATAACATTTCTCAAGAAGCTAGGGTAGAAAATCCTGAATTTAAGTCTTATCTTGCTATGGAAGTAAGACTTACCACCCCCCATTAAAAAAACAAGAAACAACAACACAAACCATAAAGGGCAAATGCAAACGGGAGGCTGTGTTCATTCAAAAGATTCATTAAAGACTTTCTGCATCCATTGCCTACCATCCTGAACAAGGTACCCAGTGTCTCCAGCTTTCCCTTTAAGAACTGCAGTCATCAGCTGGACAGTGGTGGTTGAGGCCTTTAATCCCAGCACTTGGGAAGCAGAGCTAGATGGATCTCTGTGAATGTGAGACCAGCCTGGTCTACAGAGCGAGTTTCAGGACAGCCAGAGCTATTATACAGAAAACCCTACAAAATAGCAGTTATCATTTCATCATGGTATTGTCAGTTATGTTAGAAGTTTCCAAACAATTGGGGGAAGAGGTTGCTGCTCATAGTGTCACACAAATATCTCTCATGAGTATGGACGTAATTATGCTTTCTCCTAAATTTCTCTGTTGATGTTCTACTTAATACAGACACACTCCTTTAATTAGTTGTGGCCACCAAGGACAACACAATCCTTTCAGTACTGTTTGTTATTTTATTGCCTGATGAAAAAATCCACCCTCTATTTTTTGCCTCAGAATAAAAATACATAATTGATTATCTATGTCAATCTGTTGGAAAATTGGCTATGGAAAATAAAGGACTATTCAATCACCAAAGAAGCCTTATTGGCTAATCAAATTTTTATTCTTCCTAGCAGACACTCTCCTTTCCATTATCCCTTCCTTCCTTGGCAAAGAAAACCCATTACTGGTTTATCTGTTCTTCTCCTGGACATCAAAAGGACACTGGAGAAAGCAACCCCACCCTAGCTCTAGGGAGATGAGGTCTAATGCTGACAGTGGTAGCAAATGCCTTTAATCCTCACACTTGGAAGACAGAGGCAGGCTGATTTCTGTACGTTGAAGGCCAGCCTGGTCTACAAATTGAGTTCCAGGAAGGCGAGGGTGGTTACATAGAGAAACCCTGCCTCGAAAGACCAAACCAAACCTAAACCAAAGAAAGGAGAGAAGGAAGGGGGGGGGAGGGAGAGAGAGGGAGAGAGACAGAGACACAGAGACAGCAAGAACTGTCACCAGCTCTTTGGCCAAAATGGTTTCATCCTTCAGAGTGAAGCTAATCAAGACGATATGAACTCTTCATCTAATTGGACCACTTATTGTAGATGGGCTTTAGTTTCAGTGTTATGGGAGATCCTGTCCCTGTGTCTGAGATTTCTGACTATTTCTATTTTATGCAAGGTGTGGAGTGGGAAGGAAGTCTGATGCTTGTTACTTTCCGTACTCATCTGATAGGAGAAACTGGCTTAGAGTGTCTCCACTTTGTCCTACCTTCCTATAAAGGACGCATTGTTTCTCTACAGTTACAGTCACTTTGCGGGGTCAGAGTCTACAGAAAACATTTTAGCTCACTCAGCAGCTTATCATAAAGAACCCAAGTACTTCACAGGGAAAAGTGAAAATTTTAAATCAGGCTTCTCTGATGTTTTTCGGAGTTTTCATCTACGTTAAGAATGTCAAAGTATCATGCTCTCTCTCTGATGTTCAACTTCAAGATCAAAAGAAAGTTGCATAAAAATCTTAAAGTAAACAGAGACAGGCCTTCCAGCCTTTAGAAGTCATAAATGCCAGGACTTTAATCTGACAGGGGAGCACAAAGTATATTTTTATCTCTAGTTTCTATTTAACATTCAGTGAGTCTTTCATTTATAAATCATCTATAGCCTCAAAGCCCACCCCCAACCCTTCATCCCTGAGTAAACACTAGCCTGTTACTTTATTAACATTTTAAGCAAAATTTCCAAAACTAGCCGTCTGAATTTTCTCTCTCCCATGTTTCTAATTCTGACAGGTTTCTCTGTCCTGGTGAGATGACTGTCATTCATGGGTAGAGCACACACACACACACACACACACACACACACACACACACACACACACACACTGTTTAAAAAAATATTTAAAAACATGGGTCTTAATGCCTGATAAAGTGCTATCAATAGCTTTCCTTGGTTCTCAGACTAATATCCATATTCATTGCTAGAGCCTGGAAAAGTATATAGAAGTTGTTTCTGCCAGTATTTCTGGCATCTTCTTTCTACTTCATTATATTTCAATTATTCTAGTATTTTCTTTTATGCAGTAGCCTCACTTCCATCAGTCCTTTTTCTTTTTTCTTTGCTTTTATTTCTACTTATGACATCATCTTTACCTACATAGATCAAATACACCATTTCAACTTATGACATCATCTTTACCTACATAGACCAAATACACCATTTAGGTCTCAGTTTAAATGTTGCCTTAGTCATTGTTCTATTGCTACAAGGGGACAGCATGACTAAGGCAACTCATAAAAGAAAACATTCAATTGGGGCTGGTTTACAGTTTTAGAGGCTTAGTCCGCTATCACCATGGCAGGGAGCATGGCAGCACACAGACAGACATGGTGCTGGGGAAGTAACTGAGAGCTACTTCCTGATCTCCAGGCCAAGAGAGACACTGGACCTGGTGGGGGTTTCCGAAACCTCAAATCCCACCCCCAGTGACATACTTCCTCCATCACTGCAACAAGACCACACCTTCTAATCCTTTTAATCTTTTCAAACAGTTACCCTCCCTGGTGACTAAACATCCAAATATAAGAGGCTATGGGGGCTATTCTTATCTAAATCACCACAAATGTTATGTCTCCATAGGTACCTTTCTTGATCCTTTCATCTAAAAGGGCTAGACACATGCCTTCAGTCACCGCTCTTAATCTTATTATCCATTTTGCTTTCAGCACAGTGTCTAGCTCCATCAAAAATAATCTTTTTTGTTTGACTGTTTGTGGTCTCTTGGTTCATTCAGCACCTGAAACAGAATCTGGCTGGGTGCTAGTATGCACATTACCTGGATTTACCCAGAAGCTGCCTCTCTGGCTTTTCTAACACATCCACAATGAGAAATTACATTGAGAGTGATCCTTTGGTCTGTAGTCACCGTGCATTCTCCCTTATGTGCCTTCTGGCTCTCTTTTCCTGTCCTCTCTCAATTATGTCCTCTGCTGCAGCCACACACAATCACTCTCAAGTCACGTATGTGCTTCACCTTCCTTGTCTCCTTGCCACTTATTTTCCATGAACCACAGTGAACTGACCCTTCAAAATCGGTCACACACTTCTTTATCACACTAGTCAGTAATTCCACTATTTCTAGAGCATGTTTCCAGGATTGTTTTTATTTTTCCCAGACTGTGGCAGAGTGATATACCTGTAATAATGTCTTCTAATTAGTATCATTAAGGATTCACATTGATCTTTAAACCAGAAACTGACAGCAGGCAGGGGTGCAATAAATGTATTGAGCTGAATCAACTTGACCCGGTGCCATATGCAACTATAAATAGAGCATTAACTACTTTCCCCCAAATGAATAGCTTCAGAAAAATATTTTATATTATTAAAAGCTATATTATCAGCATCACAGAATGCTACTTATAGTGTGAGTTTTGTTCACATTCTCATCCTTAAAAATCATAAAACTAGAAGCTTTGAACTTAATAACTTCTCCAAAGTTATAAAACTAATAAGCTGAATGTTTAGAAATTAAAAACAGCATCTTTAGAGAACCAAAGGCTAGCTAGACTACCATGCAGCAGACAGGATCATTAGGACCAACGCCACTTAGGAGAACCATGTGATCTGTCACTATAAGCTACAGAAGTGACCAGATTAGAAGGATGAGTAACCCTGGGCCTTAGTTACACTTCAGTATCAGAAATTTCTCCTCAGAGGCCATTGTTTACCTACTTTAGCAGAAGTGAGAGTATTTATGGGGTTTTTTTCAACTACAGGTACCCTAATCAGAAGTCATCATTAGTCCCAACAAGTCACACTCCTTTAAAAACGAACATACTCAGAATTGAAATTTGTCCAAATGCCATTCCTACCTTGGGCATGCAGATCAGCAGATGTCCTGTTGTCTGAGACCTTTTAGCAGAGCTGCTGTCAGGCTTGACCTCTGCAGAAAGGGCAAGCTGAAATGGCTGGAAGTGAACGAACAGAGGGGGCACAGAAAACAAGGGCACATTAAAAGAAAATCCCATCTCAAGGGATATTTTCACTACAAATTAATCATACACTGTTAAATTAAGAAAGCTGTTTAAATGGACTAATATATACTATATAAGCTATTCTTGTGATGTCTGAATTAATATATACCCATATAAGATATTCTTGGCATAGCTTAGAATCAGAAAAAAATTACTCTTTCAAAAATGATAAAATTATAGGTTCCATGAATGAACTCACTGGCCACTTAGACTGGGCATTCAACTGAACTTTATGGTCGTAATATGAACTTTGAAAGATTACAGGGCACAAGGTGCAGGCTTAAAGCATTTATATTCCTGAGATACATGAAGGTAACAGCCCTTCTACTGTATTCCATCCTTGTGGTATAAAACCACCTACCTAACTAACAGTACACTTGTTAGGGTTCTAGTTTGCCCGATTAGGTAATATCTTTTTGAAAACTGGGACCACACGACTTAGGTCAAGACTTATCTTTTTCTTTTTAAGAAAAATATTTATTTTTATTTTATGTGAATTGGTGTTTTGCTTGCATGTGTAACTGTGTAAGGCTGTCGGATGTTGGAATTACAGATAGTTGTTAGCTGCCATGTGGATGCTGGGAATCGAACTCAGGTCCTCCAGAAGAACAGTCAGTGCTCTTTACCGCTGAGCCATCTTTCCAGCCCAAGACTTACCTTTTAAAATGACAATACTCTGCAGTTATGCCTACCTTTCCTTTGACCATGACTCGAACATAAGTTGGCTGTACATCAACTTCAATTAATGAGGTATCCATGTACCTTCAAAATTAAGCACATTCCATCTAGTAATTGTCAAAAACCATTCAGTTCAAAGCAGTAAAACATGAAGGCATGCTTACAGGACCACCTTAGATGAAGAAAGTTTAAAATGTCCACGCTAAACTGGTCCTAAAATACGAGCCTTAAATTATTCCTGGTTCAGAGGAAATTCAATATATCAGCAATTTCATTTTTAGACATACAAGTGTACTCAGCATTGATTGCCCCTAGCCCAAAAATATCTGAGGTCTGAAATGCCAGAGGTTTGGGGGAAAAAAAATCTTGTCATATTTTTCCATGAATATTTTATTTTAAGCCCCTAGGATTTCAACAGGGAGAATGCTGAATCCAGCACACTCTGGGCCACCAGCCACCAGCTCTGCTTTTCAGAAGGCTCTGTGCCCCGCAGCATCCCACAGCTGCACTGGACCTGTACCACTGGAGTGAATGGCAGCTACTTTCCCGGGGAGGCGCACACAGCTGAACAACAGTGCCTTCCAGGGACGGCAGCCACCCAAGACAGGGCTGTCCTTTCTGCCAGGCCAAATGCAAGGTAGATTTTATAACATGTGTTAAAATAAGTTTAGTTTAGTCAAGTAACTATATTTTAAAAACTGGCTGTCAGTATAAGAAATCATTAAAACTGATTGTGAATATAAAAAAAATGACAATGACTAAATAATCACAAATATTAAGATGGGGTTGGGAATTCCTCCAGTGGGCTGTGGTGAGGACCAAAGGGCCAGGCTTTGGAGTCATATAGGTTTGTGAGGAATTAATTGACTCCCTGATTCCTGATTCACAGCCTTGGACCTCATTTCTGAGCTCCTGCTCAGTCTGTTTCTTCCTCTGTACAGTGAAGGGCGCCCTGCCCTCTAAAAATGCTCTGAAGGCCCACAAGCAGGGTTCCATTGACAGTTCATGTTAATAAAGTATTACATCATCAGCTCTTAATGCTGTAATAATAAAAAGAGGACCAGGTCCTCTCCCATGCTCAGGATTCTCACATGTCCACCTGCTCCTGCCTACAAGGCCTTTGTTTTCTATCAGTTCTTTATAAAGCAGATCACTTTTCATCTCTCAGTTTTCAATGCTCAGGGCAACAAGTTCCACTTACCACCTCACTCTGTCAGCCACCAGCCTCACAGCCTGATTTTCTGTCTCCCTGAGATCTCCCTTCTAATGTACTCTCATACCTGAAACCATTCTCCTTCTGTGGCTACTTACTCGGTGTTTGCCTGCTTAGTGCCTGTGTCCTCTGCTCAGGGTATAAGGCAAGGGGAACCTGTATCTATGTGGACTATGCTAGTGAAATTCTCCTTGGGCCTCCCTCAGAGGAGGCATGCTCTAAGTGTTTTTTGAGTAAGTCCATGATGAATGGCTGAAGTTCATATATAGTCCCATGTGCTAATAAACTCCAGAAATAACCTAAAAATGAAAAGGACTGTAAAGGGTAAAACTCTAAATATTTACCTACAAAATAACAGCCACAATAACAATTCCATCACAAACAAACCAGAAATCAAGGCTGGAGCATTGTAAGAACAGCCAAAGGGGAGCATCTAAGACTAACCCTCATACAGTACAGCCAAAGAGGGGCATCAAAGACTAACCCCCATACAGCATAGCCAAAGGGGGGCATCTAAGACTAACCCCCATAGTACAGCCAAAGTAGAGCATCTAAGACTAACCCCCATACAGTACAGCCAAAGAGGGGAATCTAAGACTAACCCCCATAGTACAGCCAAAGTGGAGCATCTAAGGCTAACCCTCATACAGTACAGCCAAAGAGGGGCATCTAAGACTAACCCCCATACAGTACAGCTGAAGTGGAGCATCTAGACTAACCCCCATACAGCACAGCCAAAGTGAAACAACACAAATGCCCAGAAACTGAAAACTAAACAATATGCAGTACACTCATGCAGCAGTATGAAGCCATGGAAAGGAAGGAAATTCTAACACAAATGGATAAGCCACTAAGGCACAAAGGCCATACACTGTATGAATGCATCTCTATAAAATTTCTAGAATATGCCCATTTAACGATACAGAAGTTACATTAGTGATTTACCATGAGGAGAATGAAATAAAGACTGCCTGATAGATATGAGGTTGAGGTAACAATGTCTAGTGGTTACAGAACACTGTGAAATTACCAAGTGCCACTCAAATGTATATCCTGAAATGTCTTGATATGGAATATGTTATGAGTATTTTGTCACAAGTATAAAAGCAAAGTTGAAAAAAAAACCTAAGCAATTATGTTCTGGCTTCTCCAGTTATTGTTTACTTTGACAAAAGTCACTCTGAAAATATACCTTTCCTAGATGGTTATAGAGCAATAGTCTCTCACCTCCCACCAGTGCTGCAACATCAAATGAAACACAAAACATGTGAAAAGCCATTAACTCCACACGGGCCTTTACCAGAGCCTTCACAGACATGTTCATAGACTCCATTATTGTCCCTCACTGTATCTGTGGTCCTCCTAATAGGCACTGGATGCTACTATTTCAGGTACTGGAAACATACAGACCAAATAACCTTTCTTCCTTGACCTCAGAATTTAAAAACACATGGAAATGTATACTTTGTCAGAAAACAAGCAAAGAGCCGGGAGTGGAGGGAAGTTCTGGGAGAGGACCGGCCCTGTTCTTCTCAGACAGTGGGCAGTGCCCTCTCCTACAAGGTGGCATCTCATCACAGGCAGAAGGACAGAGACACTGATGATGACAATGACGCAGTCCCAGGGAACTGGGTTCAAATGGGATGAGTAGAACAATGGTCAGAAGGACCAGGGCAGTAATCCGAATCTAACACTGTCAAGCAATGACGTGCAGTGTGACCTGGGAAACTTCAGATTCGTGTTACAGGAAGGGTAGGTGATGATACGGGCTGAGTATGGAATGTCAAACCCCAGGACCTTTAGCAGATAGAATTAATAGTCTTCTAAGGCCATGAGAGGCAGACAGGTCACCTTGCCATTGTAGTCATTCCTGACCCCTGGAATAAAGTACAACTGCGAACCAGTCATGATGTGGGGAGCTTATAGCCAGGTGTCTCTGAGATGGTGGAATGAAGAGGAGAAGGCTGACCATCCAAGGCTCATTATTATGTCATAGCATTTTGTAAGCCATAGAGGACTGTGAAAGTAAAATAACAGTCCGGGAGCAATGGGTACCTGAGCTATGAGCATCAGAAAACAGTACAGCTCTGAGAATCATTTCAGTTCTGCCTGCATGACTTAAGAGGCCATAGCCATGGGGCTGTGTGGTTATTGGTTTCCCCCTTTTCATCTTTGTGCATTTAAATTACAGTAGGGGAGGGAGACGAGATGGCTCAGTGGCTAAGAGCACTTACTCTTGCGGAGGACCTGGGTTCAGGTTTCAAGCACAATGGCTCAGGAGCATCTGTGACTCCAAGGAACTCCCAGACCCTATTTTGACCTCTGTGGGCAGCAGGCATGTATGTGTTGCACATAAATTCGCACAGGCAAACATTCATATATATAAAATAAAAATAATTTTTTTAAAAAGTCAAAGTGAACACTCTATCTCTTTAAAACAGCAAATCAACTTCCCCATATCTGTGTTTCAGAACTCAAGGGGTTGTCACCTAGAAAAAGATTTATCTGACGAGAGAGCCGTGAGGATTAATATATAAAGTGCTTTACCTATAGACGGCCAGGTCCAGGATGAGCTGGTTGTGTTTCTCATCATCTTTCAAAGAGAAGTCAAGTCTATAACAAGGGAATGGGGTGGCGTTAGTACATTGTAAAGATAATCTTATCATATTATATAATCGAAAGTAAATGACAACTGGTATATAAATATCCTTGCTGCCAAACATACTTTGACAATTAGACAACAAGACACCTACACTCATTTACATTATTTTTAAAGGTAGCCTATTGACAAATCATTCTTGCTGACTTGGCTGACACATGAGGTTTTTAAGGTAAATTATATGAAAAGTGCTTGCTTTGGTTTGGTGCAGAGATGGAGACACCTGGTGGCTGAACTTCTCATTTAATTTGAGTTTGTTAGAACCCAACGAGAGCATGAGTATCCTTCTGGGGACATAGATGCTGCCTCTATGTGCTATGCTTCCAACACCCTGTTCCTCAAGCCCCTGGTGGTCTGTCTTCTTTGTCCTTCCACATTCTCTCATTCCCTTTGTCCTGGGAAAGGCTGAGATATTTTACAGTTTAAGAAGCAGAGGATCACAGAGCTGGAAATGCTCAGAGAAAAGGCACAGGGTCCTGGATAGACAAGAGCCAAAGCCCCTGATCCTTCCACTGCATCCTTTGCATGAGTCCTGAGTTTAACTACTACCCTGGTAGAACATTCCACAGAATTACTTCACCAGTTTCATTTTGAGCACCACACTTATTAAACTGCAATCAGTTTAACCCAATAACATTAGACAATATACATTAAATTGTTTGGAAAACAGAAATTAATCTCTACATTTGGCTATTCATTTCAGATCTGCTGTGGCAAGGGTACAGTATCACTCAATTAGAGAAGACTGATTTTTCCTTCTCTCAGCAGTTATCAACTGCAATAGCTTCATGTTTAGGGGTGGTACTTTGTGCCCATTTTCTCTTCTTTTTGGTGGGAAAAGAACCATAGGATTTGTGAAGTCCAGGTCCAGAAAACATGATTTTAAATAAGAGTAGCTGAGAAACTTCCTCTAAAGCTCATAGAAGCAAAGGATCCATCCAAGCACAAGAGTAAGAAGAGCCTGCATTCACAAGGAGGTGCTGCTCCATTGGATCTAAGTTCCCCAAGGTAGAATACAATGGGCCGGGGCTTTGAATGCTCACTGTGCACACAAGGAGAGTAAGGAAGCTTTTGGACAATGCAATATTCAAAAGTGGCTTCAAGAAGAAACACAAAGGGCAGGGTGGTGGTGGCACATGCCTTTAATCCCAGCACTCCAGAGGCAGAGGCAGGAGGATCTCTGTGAGTTCAAGGCCAGCCGGGGCTACAAAGTGATTTCCAGGACAGCCAGGGCAACACAGAGAAACCCTGTCTCCAAAAAAAGCCCATAATAATAATGATCATGATTTTGAAGAAAAAAAAAGAAGAAGAAATATGAACAGTAAAATTATGTCAGAGGCTGAATATTGACAAGTCTCTTAGAAGTTTGGCTACAGCTTGGGGCAGAGAAGAGACAGAAATTGGAGAAAAAGAGGTGTTGTTTTCATTAAAATTAAAGTTATTGAAATGTGCCTGTATGATGGTGTCATTGGTCCAGGGGAGTGGAGAGAGGTGCTGCAGGTGAGCAGGAGCCGCTGAGAAGTCCTTTTATGGAGAAGCGGAGTCAGTGATCTAGCAAGGGGTTTGAAAGCAAAGTCAGCCGATATAGAAAGAAAAACAGTGTCTACCACAGGAAGCAGACGATACCTAGTTGATTTTTTTTTTCTGTGAAGGAACAAACTCTTTGCTTAAGACTATGGGAACATAAGGCAGTGCTAGGGATGGAAGGAGAAAGGTGTGACCACTGCCTAGGTGACTGAGAGAATGTTTATCGGGATAATACAGGGCAAGCAGGATCTGCGGCCTCGCAGCTGCACAGATAGCAGCAGCAGGTCAGGACTGATACTTCACTCCATGTACACCGAGCAGAAGGGATGCTCAAGATTAACAATGCCTGGATTTGTGAGCTGGTGATGATGGACAGAGGGCAGAGAGAGTGCTGAAGGTTCTGCTGAGGATAAATTTCTAGGAGGGATATAAAAACCAAATCAGGAAGCGAACACAGTGTCAGGACCTTAATAAGCAAAGCTAGAGAATGTATGGATTCCTGCAAGAACAGAGGCTGTAGCTGCTGGAGTGGAGGGAGTCTGTGCCACTGGAAATAATGCTTGGTGAGTTGAGCTTAAGGCTCAGAACATGGGCCACTGATGGCAGCAAGTAGGTGAAAGAAACCAGGATCTTGTCAAAAGTCACCAGGCCTGAGGATGGCGTTGATGAGGCAGAGAAACAGGAATCTAAAAATTCTAGGATCTTCCATGACCTGATGGGGCAGGTGGTTGAGGACGGACTGGGGTTATGTAGAAGACCAAGAAGAAGGGATGAACATTTATCAGGGGCTGGGGATTTTAGGGACAGGGAGATAGGCTGCATGTTGCTATGTAACTTTATCTAAGGTTGGTGAAGACAAAGAATGAAGTCATTAGTGGAAGCAAAAGCTCTAGTCTTAGTCACTGGACACAGATATACATTACGGAGGGAGAGAAGAAAGCTGATGATGAATCTGTAAGATCCAGAAAATGCAGGTGGATGGCATACATGGAGAGGAGGAGAAAGAAAAATGTAATATATATAAGGGAATATAATTCCATCAGAAAAGATGACCTGGGAAATGAAGGAAGGATAATGTCCAAGGAGTAGAGGGGCTAGGTAGGGGCCAGTAAAGAGTAATTTCTTTAGAATCTTTTCAAGAGAACTGGCTTTTAGGGCAGACAGGGTAGTTAGTGTGGTAGGAAGAATGATGCTCTGTGTAAGAACAGGTAAGGCTCTGGGGGTCTCCCTTCTTTCCTGTTGAACCTCAAGATAGAGTACATTCCTGTTAGGCTTTCAGGTTCAGGGAAGGCAGCTGCTGTCACATGCACTGTCACATCAGCAGCACCTAGCCTAGTGTCCGGAGCTGCGTTCCTGTCTCCTGGATGAAAGGGAGCATGCCATCTGGGAATCATTACATTGGGACAGTGTGCACACGTCCAGTGCATCAGCTTAATAACTATGTGACTTTGACCATATCAATGGTCTAAAGAGATAATATTCTGTGGGCCAAACATGCTTTCTGTAAAGATGAGCAATGCCTGGAATGCTTCTGTATTGTCATAATGACACAGCAAATGAAATGATGGCAATAAATGGGTTTTGAGTAATGAAATGAAGCTAATGAGATTTAGGCCATAGGCTTCTTATCTGTATTATGATTATAAAAGGCACTGTGGGTATGCTCCCTAGTTCTCAGCTTTCAGACTGACAGACAGGGTAGCTCAGGTATTCTGAGACTTGAGGATTTCCAGGTTTTCCACGCTTCTTGACTGAAGTATTTATAGCAGTGACTTTCCCTAGCTTTTGAATGTTTTGTAGCTGTGTTTCAGGGGAAATGTAGACATAAAGGAGATGCCTCGGTGTTCTCAGACAGATTGCTTGTGACAGAGTTTCAAAAATTCATAAACACAACAATGATGCAGTGACAGTTTTCAGGCATAAAACTGTATATGGTCCAAGATTCCATGGGATGCATAAATAACTAAGCTCCTGACATATGGAAATCTTAGTTATGAGTGTTTTCTAGAAACCAGGAGAATTATGCACGAGAAATAATCAGAGATGTCTGGCTTTTAACCATGCACGAAATGACATTCCTGTTACACTCATCAAACTCATTCACAGTATTCCACATGGTCCCATCAGAGCAAGCCTGTCATGCAGGCCACAACAGTGTGTGTGACCTAGTGAGACCTTCAGTGTCTCCACTTGTCCTCACATACTTGGCTTCATTGACATTCAGGACCTTCCCATCTTCAGTGACCAAAGTCCGTGGTGGTTTCACTTTCTTCTTATTTCCACTTAAGGTTGAAGGTGATGGGAGAGACCAAGGGGCAGCAGTAGCCAAGGAAAACAAATGAGTATAGACATTACAATACATCTTTGTGAAACACTTTAAAAATTTAATCAGGCACTTGCTACTATAATTCCCTTACATACTTAGTACTCTTAATTCTACAGTGCCAGTTAAAAATCAAGCCAAGTCTTACATGGTAATAGCTGTATCTCCAAAGCAAAGATGTGACCAAGACAATTTGCCAGGGAATTTGAATTTGGGAAGTAAATTCCCTTTTAGGAAATACTCATGAATATTTAAGTGAGCCTATTTTAGACATGATTTACCCAGATAACTGTCAATTCTCCACTTGTGTATAAAACTTATGCTTTAGTTAAAATTGTAATTTTTGAAATACAAGTGAAATCTATCCTGTGGAGATAAAAATACTGATACATAAGGAACCTGCAAACTGACGCTTCCCACAACATCATTTCCAATGGCAAGTCCAGGACTGCTAAGAATGTCTATAAATACAGAATTGATTGGCTCTGCTGTAGTAAATAATATTGAGAAGCACCTCGCAGCTGTCAAAAAATGTGTTTGCTCTTTACACACTGATGAAGAAAAATGTTGATGGTGTATTTATCAAGCAAGTATACACCATGGAAGTTTCCTTTTTCTGTAAAGCTGGGATTAAATCTAAGGATGCATATATGCCAGGAAAGTGCTGTACCACTGAGCTAAGCCCGTTAGCTTTTTATTTATACAGAGGTTAAAGGTGATCTATGCACTTATAGGAAGAGGGAAAGGCATATCAGCCCATGTTTGTTCATTCTTACAATGCTGACTGGTAGCACAGGATGAACTGAGTAAAATGCAATATGTGAAAGTGAAAAGTTAACACATATTTTTCTTTGCTGAAAATAATATTTGAATATGTAAATTGGCATACAAGAAAAGATGATATAGTCCATAGGTAATCACATGTCCTGAGTTTCTATTGCCCTTTAAACAGAGATTTTGTTGTAGTTAACTTTATTGTTTTAATATCACATTCTCCTTCGTCTTAACTGAGCTCCTTGATCTGATCAAGTTATTTTAGTGACTAAGGACAAGGAAGGGATCCAGAAACACCGAGTTTCACTCCTGCTGGCATGGACACAAGTTCAGGTAGGGCAAAGGGCTGGCTTGTGTTCTTTTTTCCCAGCTAATAAGAATGCTCATGCATTCAAAGAGGCAGGCATATATTTCAGATACTAAACAGGGTAACTGAGACCTCCATCCAAATCAGCAATTTTTTTTAAGTATTGAAGAGAAAGAAATTTCTTCCTGTTCTAGGCTTAGTGCAATATAAATTACTTGCTCCATATACAATACATACATAATCAATACATATTCAGGTACATGAGTACATATGTTAGGAATACTGTAAGTCTACAAAGAAGTAGAATTTATATTTCAAAGGGCTCTTAAATTTGTATGGAATCTTTATGTTTAATTGGCTAATTTGCTTTTCTCAAAAACACAATACAGTGGAGTGTTAACACAGGTGACAGGATACTGCACATGCTGAGGGAGGTGGGGTCAGGACATGGATGCTCATTTTCTGATGTGGCTCTCGGGCTCTTCTGAAGGCAATGTGTGGCCTTAAAGAAATCACGACATTCTGCACCTCCCCATCTCTCTAAATAATGAAGAACATTATGAAAGTGGTAGAGCTTGGGAATAGTCTTCCTCCTCAGTTTTTTTGCTTTCTATTAATAATTGAAGAAAACACTGTTTGTTACTCATCTCATTTCCATGCAGACAACTATTTCAGAGCTAATTGGTAACATTCTCAAGCTTACAAATTCCAAGTATCCCTGTCAGTGATATATTTAACAGACTAGATTTCAGCATCGATATGGAGGGACTTATGAAAAGCTGCAGTTGAAAAAAGCATTGCTTATGAATCCTAGAAATTAAAAAGTAGTGAAACTACATCTAAACTCTTCAAAGTGGCAATGCACTGGGAAATGTCCAGGAAAGTTGTACCATGAGGATAAAAAACTTAATGAAAGTAATTATTTTGCAAATTAACAGAACAGACTTAAATAAATTCATTCATCCCACAAAATAATCTTTTCCTTTGAGCTTTAAGTAGTATTTCTAACCCAGGCCATGGTATTTATAGATATATGTAAAGCAGCTAAAAACATCTAAAATGCCATAATGCATGATGTTTTAAATTGTATTTTTATGCTAATAGAAGTTAAGCAATATAACTCAACAAAAAGTTGTATTTGGAAAAGGGAAGATTCACGGATGATGGTTAATAACGACTTGGCATGAACAACAGGTAAAACGTACAACTGTAAATGTACAGCCCACGAGAGTGCCGTCTCACTCAATCACAGGGAAAATGGAATACCTTAATTTTTCTTGAGCTTTGCGTTGTTTTTCCATGTGTCTGAGAGTTTCCAGTCTAGATTCAGGAGTGAACAAAGAGGGCTTGTTCCAGAATGCCATGTCATCGGCACTTTCATCTGATTTCTTTGTGCTGTGGTCCTCCTCTTGTGTTTCTGGTACCTGGAGATGCTCTTTGTTCTCTGTGGAAGATGAGCTGGACAGAGCAAATGAACCCAGAGCATGTAATCCAATAATGAAGATAGGAGTTTCATCTTTAATGCTTCCTCTTAAATGCCTTACACTTTTCTATGTTAAATTTTTATCTATGAATGACTAATGTCCTTGGGAGTTCACAAGAGCTAAGTTGGAGGAAATTATTGCCTCCACACCTGGCAGACCCTCATCTTCTATCTTTAAAATATCACAGTATCCAGTCAAGTATGTATATACCTAGTTAACATGAGTTGGCTGGGGAACCCCATAAATAAAAGAGATTTCTGAGCTTTCACCAGTTTATTCACAGATATGGAATGGGGGCTGTGGGTTCTTGTGGTTTCTTGTAGGAGGTTCTGATAGTCAACTGAGCTTGGAGATCACTGAATCTTTGCACTTTCTCCACGTCCAGCCTTATCCCTATCACATCATCCTCTGTCTACACTGCTCTTAGTTCTGGCTCTAATAGACAATATGTCTTTGACTTCCAGGTCTGAGAGCTGTTACCAAAAAAAAAGTTTCATTTAGTTGATCTTCAGGAAGAACACTATTTTTATAAAGGCAATGATGGGGGAAAAATTACTGAAACTTAGATACTACAGGCAGAACATAGAAAAAAATTCTGCTTGGTTTTATTTATTTTTTTGCATGTTATAAACGACAACTAGATATTTCAATAAATAAAATAATAAAAATAACAGAAAGGAAGTGCTTTTCTCTTGAGCTAATGTTCTTTTTGATACACAAACATCACCCTATGGGGGAATCAGTAATTCTCTAGAATATTCTGGAGAACTGTCACTGCAATACGTAGCTCCAGTCTTAGGTAACTTCTCTCTATAAAGTGACTAGTTGGCTTTCTCTCACCCTTCATAATCTAAAACTTTAAAACAGTTAAAAAAAAGGAGTTGGTGACAGCCCCTGTTCCCCCTGTTAGGAGTCCCATAAGAGAACCAGGCTACACAACTGTCACATATATGGAAAGTGCCTACGTCAGTCTCATGCAGGCTCCCTGGTTATCTGTTCAGTCTCTGTGAGCCCCTATGAGCCCAGGTAAGTTGACTGTGTGAGCCTTCCCATAGTGTCCTTGACCCCTCTGGCCTCTGATAATCCTTTCTGCTCCTCTTGGGATCCTGAACTCTGCCTAATATTTGGCTGTGGGCCTCTGTATCTGCCTCCATCAGTAGCTGGATGATATCCTTCTGATGACAGTTGAGCCAGGCACCAATTTGGTCATACAATAAGGCCAGTTCAGGCTACTGATCCACTATTTTGACTCCTTTACTGTTTTCTGGGACCCTATTCCTCACACTGAGTTGCTTTGCTTGGCCTTAATACATGGGGAAGTGCTTAGTCTTAACTGAAACTTGATATCCCATGTTTTATTGATACTCATAAAAGCCTGCTCTTTCTTGGATGGAGATGGAGGAGGTGAGGGTTAGGGTTCAGAGAGAGGATTGGGGAGAGGGACTAGAGGGAGGTTGGAGAGGCTGCAGCCAGGATGTAAAATACATAGATAAATAAGAGCCTTTTAAAATGCCTCTATTTATGAGAAACTAATACTAATATTCTGCTACATGAACATAGCAATAAATGACTTCTAGTGGCATGCTGCCCACAGATGTGTGCACTACTCTCCCAGCATCAGAGATGCTTCTTGTAGCAGGTGGCAATTAATACAGGGACCCACAACTAGACACTATGTAGATATCAAGAGACCTTGGAGCATTAAGTCCTAAATGGGATAGCTAATCAAAGCCCTGCCTGCCCTCAAGGCTCAGGGATCTATGTGGAAGAGAGAATAGAAAGATTTTAAGGGCCCGCAGTGATAAAGGACTCCAAGGAAGCAGTGTCTTCCATACACAGGAAGACTGATGAATGCATGAACTCATAGAAACTGGGAAAGCATGGTTCAAGCCAGATAAAATCCCAGCACTGAAAAAGGGAAGTATCTGCAAATGGAGTGTCACTGAAGAAAAAATTCAAATCACTGAAAAGAAGTACTTTGCCCTAGAGTTAAAGTGTGTGTGTGCACATTGATGTTCTGGGTCTTTTTTAAGAAAGAGAGAGATAACAAAGTGGGTGGGTAGGGAGAGGAGAAGATCTGGGAGGAGTTGGTGAAGAGAATAGAGTATCATCAAAACACATTAAATGAAATTCTCAATAAATAAATAAGATATAAAAAGAAAAGCCAGCGGAAGCATTAGCTAAGTGACTTAAGTCTTCAAAATCAAACTGAATCCAAATGTATATAGTCAGTGATAAAATGCTGCACTCTCTAGAGAATGAACAAAATTCGGTCTTAAGCACGCCTTTAGATTCACTCTCCTTTATCCCTTTTCCAGCCGTCAGCAGAACCTACAATTACTGCTCAAGAATAAATTCATTTCAGCTAAGACTCACTTCCAGGCCTTAAAATGTCTACAGTTTAAATAAAACTTGCATCTGAGCTGAAGCCCCGTCTTCTCTCTCCAAGTTCCAATCTGTCTTGGCCCACATCACAGTTGGTTTTGCCTGGGAGAGACACAGTCTCTGCCTACTCTCCTGCCTCATCTATTTTTCACCTCTGTGCCCATCATGCTTCCTGGTTAGATTCTCCAGCTTTAAGTTTGTCCTGGGAAGAAAGGAAGAAGAAGTAGGGGAGTTTCATCACCCCCTTGGCCAATGCCCCTCTGACCTTGCTGGTGCTGCCTCTGTGCAGACAATAGCATCTCTTCCTAGGTATCTTAGTCATTGTCAGAGACACCACAAGAGCTCTCCAATCACATTGTTCCCTGTTGGGTGATCCTTCCGAGACAACCCCTGGGAGTCTGACACTGAGAGTTCTAAACACAGTCTCGGATTGTGCCCACTGTCTTGGTGGTATCCCTTTAGAATAAACACCTCAAGCCTGGTTCCCCCAACATCTTTGCCTGTGAGGTGTTACCAGGATGCCACCATGTGAAATGCCCACAGTTCCTTTTATGTTCTCTGAACTCTAGGCTGCTGCAGCTCATTGCCATCTTTCCCACTCGTCATTAAGCTGAGAGGAAAGATGCTCATCTGCCCTTCCTGCAGACTCTGAATCCCAGGGAAGTTTTTTCCTGAATCCTTGGTGGAGGTGCTTCCTCTTCCTCTCCAACTAAGCCAATGACTCAGTGGGTCAGCAAGTACCCTAGCCTACCTCACTGACAGAGCCTGAGTACAGATAGGCAGCTGTCATGTCATCAAGGATTTCATGAGAAAGACAAAAAAAAGGTATCAAAATAAGTTAAACTACATTAGGTATGTTTTATTTGTTAGACAGATGTCACTATGTAGCTCTGGCAGGCCCGAAACTCACAAAGATTTGCCTGTCTCTGCTTCCTAAATGCTGGTGTTAGAGGAGTGAGCCACCATACCCAGCTAATTAAAATATTTGCCAAGTATATTCAGGCTTGAAGACATCAGACACCACTGAGGATGAAGAGGGAAATAGGAAACTACTCAGCAGACTTCTAATGTTTGCATGACATTTCTTTTTTTTCTAAAAGATTCATTGCAAACACACAAATGACTGTCACTCATTCTATCAAGGTGGGTGAACAATAGCTTCTTGCTTAATTGTTTATGAAGCATTTGTATACATCTGAAATATTTTATAATTATTATTTTCTCAAATTAAAAGAATATTTAAAACTTTCTTATGTGGAACTGAATCAAGTGACATTACTTGTGTTTCACATAAAATAAGTACTACGAAAAATTCAAATTCATAAAGATCAATTAGAGGGTTATTAATCCCATTTAAAAATGTATTCACCATATAATCCACAAAATAGAATGTTTTATGATGCAATCAGAATTATTCATTTTATAATTGTGTGATTTGCATTTAACTTTCTACACTATTTCTGCCTTAGAAATCGAGGAACACCTGTTAATTCATCTTTCCAGTAACGTTTCGAGAGATTTCTTTTGGCATAATTGCAGATGCAAATGCAAGTTGCTAGTTGGGAAAAGCAATTTTTCTAAGGGAAGAAAGAAATTCTTTAAGAATCATCACCATGGGACACTCATCATACCCCACCTCCTTGCCATGTTATGTTTTGGGATATAACTGATGCTGTGAACACCTTAAAGAGGAAATATTGCTGGTGTTCTAGCGGGACTTAACAAGAAACCAAACCTCTGCTGTACGCACCAGGGAGCATGAGTGTCTGTGTGCCAGCGCCCATCAAAGCCCGGGCAGCTCTTCTTGTCTTCATTCTCTTCTTCGAGCTTCCTCTGAGCCTCCTCCTTCTCTTTGGCTCGTCTAAGGCAGTAAGCATTCTCCTGCTCTCTAATCTGCTGTTCAACTGCAGGGTAGTTCTGCAATGCCTGGATCCTTTCAGAACGCTCTATTTCTTTGCCATCCAACCACTTAAACAAAAGGCGACAAACAGTACAGTTACTCAGTTCCGCCAAGCAAAGTGATTCTTGCCTGTAATGCTAGCACTCGGGCGACTGAGGCAGAGCTATGCCAACTTGCAAAGGTAAGAAGAAAGAGGGAGAGAAGGAAGGAAGGAAGGGAGACAGGCTAGGAAGGATCAGCCCCAAGTTTATGTTGATTAATATATTTTTAAACTAGAAATAATAATGCCATAGAAATTAAGAATTAAAACAATTAATGGGAAATATCAGAAATATTTGTCTAAATTAATGGTTATTTCATACAAGTAATAAAGTTTACAAAGCACCCTTGCTGAAAATAAGTAGGCCTTCTGTCAAAATAATTAATGATAAGCTCTCAAAATATTTCTAATTAATTTCAAAACTGCTCACTATATTAAGAGTGCCGATGCTTAAATCAAGTCAGAGCTCCTATAACAATGGCATTCTGTAAACCTCTTCATGAAAAGAACCTAATACAAAGAACTCCAGCTCAGATCAACTCATATGCCACCCTTGAAGATGTTAACAAAGCGTTCATGGTTGTAGACACTGTTTATGCAATATCTATATAATTTTTCCAAATTAAAATGTATACATAGAGGAAGAGATGATAGTTCAGTCAGTAAATTGCTTGATGTACAAGCATAAGGGCTGTGTTCCCATGTGCCCAGAAAAACAAAAAAAGAAAAAGCAGATGTCGTGGTGCACACTTGTAATTCCACAGCAGTGGACTGAACACAGGTAAGAACTGGGGCTCTTTGGCCAGACAGTCTACCCTAATTGGTGAGCCCTAGGTCCCTGCATAAAAGCAAACAAAGTGCATGTAAGGTGGCTCTGGGGAGGAATAATACCTGCAGTAATCCTCCCCAAACTCTATCTATATGCACATACAATCCCAATATGTATGCATGCTCCCCACATGCACACCCAAGTACATGCATTCATGCCCTGTCCCAAACACACATAAGCAAATGGTAAAAACAAAATGCCAACCAAAATACAAAATGTCGAAGCTTCCAGTTTAAAGATATTTATTATTAGCCCAGCCTCATTCTGCAGACAGGGATAGAGGATTGATTGATGTGCTTGGCCAACAGTGATTTTCCTTCGTGGTTGTAATCCAGGCACTGTGAATGTCACCTCATCTGGTCAAAGAGACTACCATGTGATGTAGTTAATGATCTTGGGTAAGCAGGTGGATCCCAGTTGGATTACAGAGAGTCTATAAGTAAGAAACTTGGAAGTGTTTCTAACCCTAACCCAAGCCTCAGAGTTACAGAAGTAGGTGAAGACAAACGGCTTGAACTTGTAAATTCCATAGTCTTAAGAGTTCCTGGACCCATTTGCCTACTCACAATTGCCTAGTCAAGAGCATCTGAAATACTGATTTCCTTTCAAAACCTCAGCTTCTTTTAAAAGCCGTTCTCGATCATTTACAAACAAGTTTACGGTTGTTTCTCTTTTCATTGTGTGTGAAGAGATAAATCATGTATCATTAAATCTCATTGTATAAAACTGAAAAGAGAAAAATAATGAGAGAGGAAGGAGGGGAGAAAGATGGAAAGAAAGAGAGAAAAGAAAAGAAAGAGAAAAAGAAGACAAGAGGAAAGAAAAACAAGAGAAAAGCTAAATCAAGTCTAAGTGGCCACAAGCAAAAAGGTTCAGTTGCCCTCTAGAGTTGGCAAACAGCAAGGCCCATGCTTTCTCCTATGATATAGCCCTGCCAACATCTAGCTTTCTGCCTCCACACCTACATTTCATGTTCTGACCTCTGACCTTCAGAATCCTAAGGTGGATTTGCCTTGCTTTAAGCCATTATATGTGTGTTAATCTGCTGAAACGGGAATAGAAAACCATCGCAAAGTGAAATTGATAAAATACAAATTTAATGAAGTATAAATTTCCAACTACTGGGAAAAGTCATATTATACATTAAAATTATAATGAAGAGATTGAGAGACATGTTTTCATGAGACTCATTCAGCGGCTTTGCATAGGCTCGAGATTTCACTTTAAGCTTCCTGGCAGCCAAAGTAAAAGAGAAAGTATTATGAGTTAGATGTCTGCTTTTTACTCTCTTGAATTTTAAAATATATTAATTTCTCACTTTCATCTAATATCTGACTTTAAAGCATGTCTTTAAACTGGCATATCATAATGGAGATCAAGAGAAATGTTAGTACAGAAATGCACTAGAAGAGCTCCAGGTTTTTTTCAATGGCTCATCGTTTTTAGCATTCTTCCATAAAGACTGAGGCCATGGTGATAAATTCACCTTCACTGAAGCTATCATTTAAGGAAGTCAGAGTGGTTGCCGTGCACTTTATGAAAGCAACTCAATGTAAGTTTGAGTTAAGGTTTAATCAAGTTGGAAATTTCTGAATAAAAAATACTCATGACATAAAATAAATCTCTGTAATAAGCAAAATATGAAAATTTGTAAGTAAATGTTAGTATAATTATGCAAATGAAACCAATAAATATTAACACAAATATGGATTAGACATTGTATTAGATTGGAAGATTCTAGCTGAATAGAATTTTTAACCCAGGATTCTGATGAACTTTGGGAAGCTGTTCTTGGTTGTGTCTAGAGCATATTTGTCTATTTGTGTAATAATATACAGTTTCTGGCCTAGACTAGCCCCAGGATCAGGACCAGCAGTCCCAAAGTTCCAAGGAAACACACAGATGCTTACATTAATTTTAGGCTGATTGACCTAGGCCCCAGGCATATAGCTTTCTAACTCTTTACTCTTAAACTAACCCATGATTCTTATCCTGTTCATACATGCAGCTTGGTACCTTTTCTCAGAAAAGCATTTGAACTTCTTTCCTCTGCATCTGCTGCCATCTCATCCATAGTCTCTCTGACATATTTCTGACATTTCTGCTCTGATCTTCTTGTTCCCAGAGTTTTCTTAGTCCGGTATCCCTGCCCACACTTCCTGTCTGCCTTCAGCTAATCAGTATTTTTATTAAACCAGTAGGCAGGACAATTATTTACAGTGTAACAGAACATAACCACTACATATTTGATTTATAATCTCTTAATAACTGTTTTAAATTCTTATTTAATCATCGCATGTACTGTTCCTAAGAGGTCAGAGTAACACACATATAAGCAAAAAATGCCAAGTAGTGCCAGCCAGACCTATTAGGCAGGGGATAGGCATAGAGTCTCCCTCATGGATCTGAGAAGGAGCCAACTTGGCCTATTTTTCTGTAACTTCATGTGAACTGTTTGTTCTCCTGAGCTATGGTGCTAGCAGTCTCTGTCATGTAAGGCATGGACTGTCATCTTTTCACTGTAATCCTGGCAAATTCACTCATCTGCCACCACAGTCCCTCTCCAGCACACCCCACAGACTCTCAGTGACATGGCTGGTAGTAAGATTTGAAAGTGCGCTTCTGCTTTTCAACACCAGTAAGCACATTTCCTGATACTATCTTTTTACAAGCACCAGTGACCATCTGTGGAGGTTGAGTGAGTGTAATTTCCGAAAGACTTGATCCAGTGGGTTTTGTAACTCAGAGAGCAGCAGTGGGTATCTGCACAGGGACAGCAAGGGCTCAGACACATGGGGGGGGGCTCCTGTTTCATTCCTCAGGAGTATCAGGGCACACAAACAAAGAGGGGCAATTCTTTGAGCTCCAACTGCTTGTCAATAATACACTTCACAGGTTCCTGTGTGGGACGGGGACCTCAGAGGCATGTTGCACAAAGCACCCTGACCTACTCATGGCCATTTTCGGTACCTAGTAACATCTCACATCTTTGGCCTGATCACAGAAGCACAGACAAGCTCAGTTGTGAAGGCCATGTGGTCCCATTCCCTGATTCTTTCAGGCTGACTCCCAGGCTGTCTCCAGGATCCACTTCCAGCATAAACTGCTTCACACCCTTCCTTTTCTAGGAAGGCCTCATGTGATGATGACCACCTAGCTTATGTGTTAAAATGATTTATCTCTTATTCTAGGTTCAATTATCGGACTCATTTTCATACTCTAAGGAATTTTACATGAGAAGAAACGTATTCTAGACTCTAACAGTCAGAGATTTCTCAATCGGTGAAGATGCAGGAACCATGCTCTCTGAGAAATAAGACAATCAGTGTCACAAAAACAATGCATGCCTGTGTTCTTGTTTCAAAAGCATAGAGCCACACATGGTCTGAGAACTTTGGACTGGTGTAAAAACTAATATTCTCCTTTTAATATTCTCAGCTGTATGCTTTCTCTAGAATCACATTTGTTCTAAATATTAGATCTAAAATTATTATAAGTGATATTATTTCTAAAATTGTTATATTTGGGAAATATGGTGGCAAAATAAACATGTTATGATACAATGTTTGAATTTAACCATTTAACCATTGTCATTGACTGAAAATGCCTTACCCAAAATGAGTCATGGAAAATCTATAACATCCTCCTGCCTTTAGGGGATCATAGAAAAATTCTCTAGAGCTGAGTTGCTGGTTCAGTTGGTGTAGTGCTTGCATACTGAGCATAAAGATGTGAATGTGATCCCTAGATTTTATATAAAACTGTCAGGCATGGTAGCACATGCTTACTCCCACCATTTCAGGAAGCAGACAAAGGAAGATCCCTGGGCTTCACTGGCCATCCTGTCTAACCCAATTGGTGAGCTTCAGACAATGAGATACATTGCCTCAAAAGAGGTGGATGTTCTTGGGGATGAAACTGGAGTTGTTCCTTGGCTTATACAAATGGGGACACACACACACACACACACACACACACACACACACAGAGAGAGAGAGAGAGAGAGAGAGAGAGAGAGAGAGAGAGAGAGAGAGAGAGAAGAGAGAGTGAGCAAAACCACTAATTCTCCGAGCTACCTTGTAGGAAGGCCCTCCTCATTCAGCAGGCTTCCTGCTCCACATCCATTGAGGAAGGATGGGTGGAGGATGGCAGAAGACTTTATGCCATAAGGGTCCATAGCATTCAAAAGACTCCCTTGTCCCTGACCACATGCAGGCCCCTGGAGACTGGCATACTCGACAGGACATGATAGCTCCAAGCTCTCTATGCACATCTCTTTAACTGGATCCTTTGGAATATCCTTCATAATAAACAAATGAATATAAAGCAGTGTCTTTCAGAGTTCTCTGAGCTGTTCAAGCAAATTAATAAAAACTGAAGAATAGATCATAGAAGCCATGATCATCATAAGTCAGAAGTACAAACTGAAATCTACTGGGACTCATGACTGGCATCTAACCCTGGGAGGCAGTCTTGCAGGCTTGGGACAAGATCTGAACACCATCTCCAAGGAATATCAAAGTGACCTAGATTAAGGACACCCAGGTGCTGAGGAAATGACCCACTGTTTGCTGTGCACGAGAAACCATGGTACATTCGGTGTCAGCAATCTATTGTTCTGATGTGAAAATAGAGGACAACTGCTTTAGCTAGACACACAGAACACAACAGTAACCCTTGGGTGAGTATCCTAAAACATCACCTAAGTTCGTTAGATATGTAAGTCACATGCCCCGTGTCATTCAAGCCCAACTCAGAGAACGGGACATGATAACCTGTTTACTTTGGTTTGACTGGTTTTTGCTGTTTGGAGGCAGGTCTCAGTCTATGGCCCTGACTGGCTTCAAACTCACTGTGTAGACCAGGCTGGCTTTGAACCAGCTCCAGTCCTTCTGCTTCTCCCATGCTGGAATTGCAGCTGTGACGTATCAGTAGTGATGAAGGGCGTACTGCAAAGATGACTCAAACTACTCAATAAATGGCTGTGCTCCGTGTTTGGATGAGACAATGAAGACATATGTGACTTACCATTTCAAGATGTGATGAGGTTTCAAAAACAATGGCAAAAGTTTAAAAATCAAAGATTGCAATTTTATTCTTTAGAATATTCCCATCTCTGAAGTAACAAAGTTCCCCTAACAATTCCATGAAGAAACAAGGAATTACTATGGTTGCTCCTCCTTATCCTTCTCTGCATTTCCCGATTTCTTTTTTCCTCTCTCTGTCTCTCTGTCTCTGTCTCTGTCTCTGTCTCTCTCTCTCTGTCTCTCTCTCTCTCCTCTTTTTTACACCTTTACTCTTACCTTTAGCTGTTGTAAGGTCACCACTACAAACTGCCTGTAGCCGTCAAAATCAGCACACGGGTTTCCCATGAGGAAGAGCTCCTTTAGATGGATGTTGTGCTTCAGGGTCTTAATGCTGCTCAGCTCACCAATGAAATTTACAGTCAAGTCAAGTTTTGTCAGCCACTCACATCCTGTAAAAGAAGAAAGAGAAAGAAAAAACAGAGAAAATGGCTGTAGTAATAAATCTGCACACTAGCAAATTTCAATATTATTAATCTTCTGATTGTTTGCATTGCTTACCAATGAATGGTTTTTCAGAAATCTCAACTCAGATTCATAGTTTTATCTCATTTTTCTCTCTACAGCTCTGATTTTTCAGCCCCCTTTGTCTTTCCAGCCAGGGGAAGGACCATTTTCATCTCATATGTGTAAGACCCAGGCTGACAAAGGTTTGCATTTGTTCATTTATCTGGAACAGAGAAAGGAAGGTATCCATGCTCCTGGGGTAAGCATCACATAGGCATGGTGCCTGGAAGCTGCCTTCTTGAACATTTTATTAGGAGCTTAAGACATGTCATCAAGAAAAACAGTAATGAGAAGTGCCCCTCAAAGAAGACATTTTATGAAAGCAATGCGTCAGAAAAATTAAAATTGCAGTCATCTAGAAAAGCCACTGGCTCTACAGCCACTTAAGAGCTGAAACATCAGGAAAATAAAGAATAAAAGGTTTTAAGTCCCTGTTAGAAAAAAAAAAATAGAAAAAGGCCAGGGTATCAAGAGCTACACAGACAAACACTTGGGAGGCAAAAGTAGTCCAATGTCTTAGTTACAAACCAAAAATAAAAAATAAAAAAGGAAGAAAGGAAAAAGTAGAAAAAGAATAAGAAACTACAAGCAGAGTTATGTAGTAAGTTTGGGTCGCCCGTTCTTTGTTATATGGAGCTCTGGGAACTTGAATCATCCTTGATATTTATTATGTAAGCTATAAGCCTCAGCCTCCTTCTCTATAGGACTGCAACGATGTGATCAGGACTGTTGATTGGCAGGAGATGGGGAGACGAGTGAAGTAAAATGCATATCACAGTATCTGACCCCAGAGGACTTCCATAAACAGCATGATACAAGAACACAGTGGGAAACAGAAGTATAGCCATCTTCTGGACCATCTGTAGCTGTTCCTGAACTAAGAAGAGGCTTACCGGATTTCTATGGTAGGCTAGTTCAATAAAGGATTGAATTACACTGTGGAAATGACATGGCTAACTTTGCAGCCTTCAAAATCTAAAGACTAAATCTAAGTAGTTAGTGCATCCTGATCTGATGCAAATTCTAGTTCTCCAAACTTGTAGACAACCAATCCCCCTATGCTTTTTCTTTTCTTTTCTTTTTCTTATTTCATTTGATTTAAATATTTTATTTATCCCCTTACCCACCTTACTTTTTACTGAAGCTTTGGAAAGGATATAGATCAAAGCAATATCACAATATCAGAAAAGGACAGTCCTCCTATAGATACCAACCAAACATGGCATATCAAGTTGTAGTAAGACTAGACACTGCACCCCACTCCCGCCCCGTATTAAGGCTGGACAAGGCATCACAGTTTGAGGACTAGGGTCCCAAAAGTCCAGCAAAAGAATTGGAGGCAGCCCCTTGTTCCCACTGTCCTTTACAGGCTCCCTGGTTGACAGTTCAGTCTGTGTAAGCATCTATAAGCCCAGCTTAGTTGATTCTGAGGGTTTTCTTAAGGTGTCTTTGAACCTTCCGGCTCCTACAAGCCTTCTATCCTCTCTTCTGCAGGATATCCTAAGCTTATCCTAATGTTTGGCTGTGGATCTGCATCTGTTTCTGCCAGTTTCTAGATGAGGCCTCTCTGATGACTATTGGGCTAGACACCAACCTATGAGTATACCAGAACATTACATAGACATTATTTTTATTGAGTTGTGTTTGCTTCTATTCTAGGTCTCTGGGCAACCCAACCTCTGGATCCTGATGATCCAGGCAGTGTCAGGGTGGGCTCACTCTTATGGCACAGGTCACCAGCTGGACCAGATATTGGTTGGCCACTCCTACAATCTCTATAACATCCCTTACTCCAGCACATCCCATAGGCAGGACCAACTTTACATTGAAGGTCATGTGGCTACATTAGTGTCCAATCCCTCCACTGGTAGTTATGCCTAGTCACAGGAGGTGGCCAGTTCGGCTATGTATCTCCTTTTGCTAGGAATCTTAGCTGAGGTTATCCAGCTCATGGATTCCTGGGAGTTTCTCTTATACCTGACCCTGAAATGACACCATTCCCAGTCAGATCTTTCCATGCTCCTCCTCACACACCCTCACCTTATCCCTCAAGTTCTCCCATCTAACACCAGTTAACCCATAAAATCTTCTATCTCCTCTTCCCAGAGATACCCTTTAAGCCTTCCTCCTTACCTAGAATTTCTAGGTCTGTAGACTATAGCATGATTATCCTTTACTTTACGGCAAATACCCACTTATGAGGACATATAACTTTGTCTTTCGGGGTCTGGTTACCTCACTGAGGATGATTTATTTTTCTAGTTTCATATATCTGACTTTGAATTTCATGTTGTCATTGTTTTTAGCAACTCTATTGTGTAAATTTATCATATTTTTCTTTACCCATTCCTCAGTTGAGGGACATCTGGGATGTTTCCAGTTTCTGACTATTATTAGTAAATCTCCAATAAATACAGTTGAGCAAGTATACTTGTAATATGATTCAGCATCCTTTGGGTATATGCCTAAGAGTGGTATAACTGGGTCTTAAGGTAGATTAATTTCTAATTTTCTGAGAAGCTGCCATGTTGATTTCTAAAATGACTGTAAAAGTTTACACTCCCACCAGCAATAGAGGAGTGTTCCCCTGGCTCCACATCCTCTCCAGTATTAACTGTCACTTAGGTTCTTTTTTTTTTTTAATCATAGCCATTCTTACAGGTGTAAGGTAGAATTTCAGAATCATTTTCATTGCATTTCCCTGGTAGCTAGTGTTACACAAGGTTTCTGGCCCTGTCTAAGTCAAAGTTTCACAACTGCCCATGGCTTCTCTTCCCCCAAAATATGACTCAGACGCTTATATTAATTTCACCATTTGGCCTATGTTTCAGGCACATTGCTAGCTAGTTCTTTCATCTTAATTCAACCCATTTCCATTAGTCTACCTGACCTTGTGGCCATGGTCTGCAGCTCACCTGTATTCCTATATGCTTCTTCCTTGGCGACTGGATTGAGTCTCTTAACTCTGCCCTCCTCTACCTATCTCTGATTTCCTGCCTACTGCTACAGTGCTTGCCACAGATCAACACAGTTCCCTTATTTACAGAATGATATTCACAGCATACAGATGAACATTCCCACATCAGTTAAGAATGTTGAACATTTACTTAAATGTTCCTCAGCCATTTGAGATTCATCTGTTAAGGATTCTCTATTTAGATCCATAGCCCATTTTTAACTGGATTATTTGGTTTTTTGATGTCTAGTACCTTGAGTACCTTATGTATTTTGGAAATCAGCCCTCTGTCAAATGTGGAAATAGTGAAGACATTTTCCAGTTCTGTAGGCTGCCATTTTTGTCCTACTGATGGTGTCCTTTGCCCTATAGAAGCTTTTCAGTCCTACGAGGTCCCTTTTATTAGTTGTTAATATTAGTATCTGTTCTACTGGTGTTCTATTCAGGAGAGTGTCTCCTGTTCCAATGCATTCAAGGCTATTCCACACATTTTCATCTACCAGGTTCAGTATATCTGAATTTATGCTGAGGTCTTTGATCTACTTGGATGTGAGTTTTGTGAATATTGATAGATATGGATCTATTTGCACTCTTCTACATGCTAATATCCATTTTTATTAGCACCATTTGTTTAGGATGCTTTCTTTTTTCCATTGTACAATTTCAGCTTCTTTGTCAAAATTCAAGTGTGTGGATTTATGTTTGGGTCTTCAATTCAATTACATTGATTCACCAGTCTTCTTTTATGCCTATAGTATATGGTTATATTAATTATAATTAATGATATTAATATAATAGTGATAGTCCTATAGTACAATTTGAAATCTGGAATGGTGATACTGCCATAAACTTTTATTGTACTGGATTGTTTTTGCTATCGCAGTTTTTCTGTTTTTCCATATGAAGCTGAATATTGTTCTTTCAAGGTCTGTAAAGAATTGTGTTCGTATTTTATTGAGGGTTGCACTGAATTTGTAGATTGCTTTTGGTAAAATGGTCATTTTTATTATGTTAATTCTATGGACTGATGTACATGGAAAATCTTTCCATCTTCTGTTCTCTTCTCCAATTTCTTTCTTCAAAGACTTGAAAATCTTGTTATGCAGAAAATTTCCTGGCTTAGTTGGAGTTACACCAAGATATTTTATGTTATATATAGCTATTGTGAAGGGTGTTGTTTCCTTTATTTGTTTCTTGGCCTATTTATTTTTATATATAGGAGGGCTAGTGATATTTTAAAATCTTGTATTAAGCCATTTGACCTAAGGTGTTTATCAGATGTAGTAATTTCTTGGTAGAATTTTTGAGGTTGCTAATGTATACTATTATATCAACTGAGAATAATGAAACATTAACTTCCTCCTTTCCAGTTTGTATCCCCTAATCTCATTAATTTGTTATTGCTCTAACTAGAACTTCAAGTCCTACATTAAATAGATATGGAGAGAGTGGACATCTTTGTCTTATTCATGACGTAAGTGGAATTGCTTTGAATTTTTCTCTATGTAATTTGATATTGACTATTGGCTTGCTATATAATGTTTTTGATTGTTTTTAGGTATATCCCTTGTGTCCCTGATCTCCTCAAAACTTTTATTATGGAGGATGTTGGATTTTGACAAAGGCTTGTTCAGTATCTAATGAGACTGTCATATTTCTTTTCCATTTCAGTTTGTTTACACAGTGAACTTATACTGACAGATTTTTGCATTTTGAACCATCCCTGCATCTCTGGGATGAAGCCTATTTGGTCATGGTGGAATGTTTTTTAAGTGTTAGTAAATTTGGTTTGCCAGTATTTTATTGAGTACTTTATATCAATGCTCATGAGTAAAATCGGTTTGTACTTCTCTTTGTTGACTCTTTGTGTGGTTTGGGTATCAGGGTGACTGTGGCCTCATAGAAAACAACTGGCAATGTTCCTTCTGCTTTTATTTTGTGAAATAATTTGATTATTATTGGTATTAGCTCTTCTTTGAAAGTATGGTAGAATTCTGCTTAAAACCATCTGGCCCTGGGCTTTTTTGGTTTGGAGACTTTTAATGACTGTTTCTATTTCCTTAGGGATTATTGGTCTATTTAAATTGTTTATCTAATCTTGATTTAACTTTGGCAAGTGGCATGTATAAATCCATTTGTCTATTTCTTTTAGATTTTCCAATTTTTGTAGAGTACAAGTTTTTGAAGTTATGACCTAATGGTTCTCTGAATTTCCTCAAAGTCTTGTTATATCCCCATTTCAATTTCTGGTTTTATTAATCTGGATATTTTTCTCTCTGTCTTTTGGTTAGTTTGTATAAGTGTTTATCTATTTTGCTGATTTTCTCAAAGAGCCAACCCTTTATTTGTATTGTTCTCTTCACTTCTATTTTATTGATTTCATTCTCAAGTTTGATTATTTCCTGCCATCTACTCATCTTGGGTATGTGTCTGCTTCATTTTGACCTAAGTCTTTCTGGTATGTTGTTAAGTATCCAGAGCAATTCTCTAAATTCTTCAGTCTAATGCTCTCCCAAATGAGCTATTTTGGCTTGAAATTCTCTAAATTCTATATGCAGAAGCTTACTTCTGTGAACTCTTAACACTGCTTTCATTGAGTACCATAAATTTGGGTACTTTGTTCATTCATTTCCACTGAATTTTCGGAAGTCTTTCATTTATTTCTTCTTTGACCCAATGGTAGTGAGTAAAGAGTTGTTCAGTTTCCATGAGTTTGCAGGCTTTCTGTTGTTTCTATTGTTGTTGAAGTACAACTTGAACCCATAGTGCTCTGACCCAATACAGGGGGTTATTTCAATTTTCCTGTATCTGTTGAGACTTGCTTCATGACCAAGAATGTAGTCAATTTTGAACAAGATTCCATGAGGTGCTGATAAGGTATATGCTTTTGTGTTTGTGTATAATGTTCTGTAGATATCCGTTAGGTCCATTTGAGTCATGACATCTGTGAGTTACCTTATTTTTCTGGTTACTTTCTGTCTCAATGACCTGTGCATTGATGAGAATGGGGTGTTGAAGTCTCCCACTATTGGGTGAGGTTTGATGAGTGATTGAAGTTTTAGTAATGTTTCTTTCACAAACTGCACTTGGCGCACAGATGTTCAGAATTGAGGCACTGTTCTGGTGGGTTTTTCCTTTATTAAGTATAAAATGTCCTTCTCCATCTCTTTTGATCAATTTTTGTTTCAAGTCTATTTTGTTAGATATTAGAATCACTACACTTACTTGCTTGTTAGGTCCACTTGATTGGAAAATCTTTTTCCAGCCCTTTACTTTGAGGTAATGTCTGTCGTTGATGTTGAGGTGTGATTCTTGTATGCAGAGGAAGGATGGATACTGTTTTCATATCCGTTCTGTTAGAAGGAGAGGAGGGGAGGAGCGAGAGGGGAGGGGAGGGGAGAGCAGAGAGAGGAAGATGTTGGATGTCTACTTTTGGCCTCTACACATGCACACATAAACAAAAAACTCCTCCCATACATCTGCAAGTATACACACACACATATGAGTACACACACACATATGAGTATACACACACATACACACACATGAGTATACACACACACACACACATGAGTATACACACACACACACACACACACATACACATACAACTTTTTAAAACTGGTTAACCAAACTATTGTATCTTTTCATTCCACTATATTTGGAATATATGATATTACAAAAATATCGAGAATTATGGTTATGAAATCTGTATCACAACATGTGGAAGCTAATGATAAAAGTAAAAAAAATCCCTAAGTTTTAACACTGTCTGTGTGCTGTGGCAGTGTCCTAGGATGGGTGAAAAAATAAACATGGTGAAGTGGTAATGGCAGAGGTAGAAGTGAGAGTAAGCTATTTTTTATTTCAAAACTTGGCCATATGTCTGTATCTGATATTTTATAAACAAGTAGGAGAAAATTCATGAAAATTACAGAAAGCTAAGACACAATTTCTACAGTTTTATTTGATGCCCTACTACAAGAGGAGACAAAGATAATCTAAGTGTACTATCTACATATATTAAAATGTCACAGCAAATTTTTTTTTATAATTAACATACGCTGAGGAGACAGCTCAATTGTATGAAGGACCTGTGTTTTTGGATGCCCAGAACCCCCACATGAATCTAAGCACAGCCACACATGCATGCGTGTAACCATAGTGTTAAGGAGCAGAGACAGGAAGATGGCTTGCTACTACTGGCCAGTTGGCCTAACTAAAAGATGGCAAGCTTTCAGTTTAATAAAAATTCCTATCTCAATGAAGAGCTGCAAAGGAGGGTATGTGATGGCCTGCTTTGACCTCCATTCACATATGGACCCACATACATGAATACACACACACAAACACACACGATGAAAAGATGCTTTATAGGCTTGTAATGTGTCTGCTACCTATATGACAATGTCTTATTGAATTCCCAAACCATGCACATAAGAAAGAAATTATGATGATCGCTATTTAAGTTCAGATTGCTAATGCTGGCAATTGGCTCCATGACACTCCCTTCTTCATGTGCACTCAAACCATTCCCATGGGAGCTGGCATGTAGTTCTGCTCACGCTCCCTATACCTGTCATGATCTCAAAGACTTCTGGCTGATAGGCTGCAGAAAGAATGATGTCGTATGTCTTCCAAACTGAGTCAGAAGTGCATAGGGCCTCACTAATGCACACAATGTACACATGAATAAAGTATGCCATGGTGATTTGTAAGTATGCACAATTTTTGTGTTTCAGTTAAGATGCAGAAAAAAAATAATACATTAAAGCTGGTTCTTAGAACAATTACTCTAGGACACTGACTATCAGAGTCCCAGCTGGTGCAGAAGAAGAGAGGAATCACCAGCCATGTGTCCTGAAATGCTGACTTATAAACTGTGGGGGCAGGGTGGTCAATCAAGACTTGATGCTTTGTTTAGTTTGTTTCTTTACTGAATTGGATAATTGGAACTCTAAAGTATATGAAGCAAAATATTACCAATGTTCTCACAGCTCCCGGGTGGCTAAATTGGACCTTGAACTCAAACTCAGATCTGTCTTCCTGAATAGCATTTCTGAACGTGTGTGTGTGTGTGTGTGTGTGTGTGTGTGTGTGTGTGTGTGTGTGTATAATATAACATGTATATTATCTTCTTTACAAATATCATCATCATTTTCATCATCATCGTCATGTTAATGTTCTCAAGCTAAAACATTTATGCAATACATCTTTGGGTCTATAAATAAAAGCATTTGCCACCACAAAGCTGGGAGTGGTCCAGGCTATACTGAACTAGAAACCACAGTGGTGGAAAAGAATACTCCCTTTTAAAACAATAAATTGGGCTTGTTTTAGTTTTGAGTCTTAAAACAAAGGATCTATAACCTTGGTTTAACAGTATATTTGTTTCTACACATTACTATTGTCAGGTTTTCTTTTATTCTAGCTCCATTTGGGGCATCAAAGTATTATTGTTGTTTTTACTCTTTACTCTCTTTTTGGCTCTTTGCTCACCATCCAGCTCCCAAATAAATCACACATGGAGTCTTATTACTTATAAATACCCAGCCCTATTTTGGTTTATTTCTTGCCAGGTTCTCTTAACTTATACTATCACATTTATCTTTTACTTTCACTCTTACTCCATGGCTGGCTATGTGACTCAAGAGATTCTGATCAACCAGCTGGTCTCTTCTTTTCTCACTCCTTGCTCCTCCTCCTCCTCCTCCTCCTTCTCCTCCTCCTCTTCTTCTTCTTCTTCCTTGTCCCAGATTTCTCCTTCCCTACCTGTCAGCTCCAACTAACCTTTTTCCCAACTCACTATTGGACACTCAGCTCTTTATTGACCATCACATGTTTTAAACAGGCAAAGAATCACAGCTTCATAGAGTTAAACAAATGCAGCAGAAGAATGATATACATCTTTGCATCGTTAAAGCAAGTGTTCCACAATATAAAAAGTAGAACATCTTAAAATAATATTCTACAACACATCGCCTATGTGTATATATATATATATACAAATGTGTATTATATTGTATATTTACATGATTAATTCACCCATGAAAGGGCACAATTAAGATTGGATCACAAACAAGTGAGTTATTACATAAAATTAACCTAGGCTCTAGTTCATAAAGCAACATTAGTTTTAGGACAAAAGTCCCAGCCCCAACAGATCAGAACAGATTCTGATCAGCCTCTGGTCACAAAACAGTAAAGATAAGTAATGGTGACAGTCAGAGAGAGGAGTTTTGATCAGTGTGGCCATGCTGTAAGGGACGAGTGAAAAAGTACAGTAACTCCATGTCTGTCTTTGGAGGACTGACGGAGATTCAAATTTAAACAGGAAAAATGTGGGCCAAGGGCCAAGAGGTAAATATGACTAAATAGTCATTGTCTTGGCATGTCTTCACTGATCATGCTACAAGTCCTGGTCCATATGACACAGATGGACAAGCTCTCCCCTAAAGACTAATTTTCCTTCCACTCAGACTCAGTGCTATTGCATCCTACGGACAAGCTTTCCTAGTACCATGAACATGAAACATCTGGCTTCTGAATGCACAGATGTGGTGCCTGCCCAACAGGACAACTGCAAACCAAACTCCACAGGAAAAGGCTACACTTGTATTGATTGTGGTTAGTTGACTGTGACTGCGGGAAGCTGGAACGGTGCAGTCACACAGCCTATTTGTCTCTGCCTTATTTACTCCCTTTAAACCTATTTAGCACTCATCTTCTGTATCTGACCCCATGCCCTTTAAACTGCCAGGCTAAACCTTCAGATGGCGTGAAATTAGCAGATCATGAACTGCCAATAACTCAAGAGCCATCAGACAGCATCAAAACCTACGGCATAATCGACCCTGCTTTGCTGTCACCTACTAGCCTGATGTCCCCACTAACGCATCTGGTAAGTGTCTTAATTTATGATTTTATTCAGTGACTGTGGAAGTTCATGCCAACTTCCACATTGGGCAAAACGTTTAGGGAAAGCTTTCTAGGTTATTCCTAGGCCACAGACACTCCTATTTGGCTCAGAATAAACAATCTCCTGCTGCCTGTGAGGTAAGAACTGTATATTGTGTTGACACTGGTATTACATTTACTTTGGGAGGCTCTGCAAAACATCTAATGCTGTCTTTCTTTCATGCAAGAAAGGGTTGATTTCCAAGATTCCAAAAAGATAAATATTTCATGGTCTGAGATTTTGCTACAGTTTTTTTGGATGAATGACTCAGGACTCTATATATGGTCATAATAGTTTTTAAAAACAAACTTTGCTTATGTTTAATCTAAATACAAAAAATTAAATCATGTTTTCCACGCTACAGATGAGCATTTTCCTAGGTGCCAAAACTTGACCAAGTCTTCTCTGCCAAGACAAACATTCTCTGCCTTCTACCCTGAAAAAGCCCAGCTACTAACCCAAAGGATCTGAAGTCACTGAAATCAATAAGATGCCTGCCTTGGTAGGAAGGCAGCTCACACACTGAGTTCCCTTCCAGTCCCTCCAGGTCAGAGCAAGATGGTTCTGGGGGAAGTGAAGTGGGCCCTTCATTCTACCCTGGTAAATCCTAAACAGAAAAGAGGGAAAAAAATAAAGACAAGTTTCCTTTCTTTGGTTTCCTCTTGCCCCTCCTCCTCCTCCTCCTCCTCCTCCTCCTCCTCCTCCTCCTCCTCCTCATCCATTTCCTCTTTGCCATCTAGGTAAAAAAGAAAGATGGTATAAAGATTCCCATTTCCTTTTTAAAATCAAATTGGGATTTACTATAGCAGATGGTCTGAATATATTTATGCATCTTTCTCTTGTCTCACTTCTAGCCCAAGGAAACCAAAGTCTATCCACTTGAGGAAAAAAAAAAAAAAGAGAGAGAGATACCTCTTCTCTCTTTACACACCTCTAATCTCGATATGCATGTCCCCAAACTACCCTGTACCCTGTTCCTGCCCATTAGAGCTGAGAGGCACAACACAGAAAGGAGCACCTGCCCAGAAGGGGGAAAGGCTGGAGGCACACAGCATTTTGCAAAGTTAGAAACACAATAGCAGCATTGTTGCCCTCTAGTGGCGAATGATCAGAACATCTACTAAAAGGGAAGTTCCCAGTCCCATAACAATTTCTCAACAAAAACAAGCCCTGAATAACCTGGACAACAGTGAAAGTTGTCAATAAATTTCTGACATTTATGTTTAAAAATATCGGCATAAACGTACATGCTGAGTAACTATGTCATCCTATTTGACCAGAAGCTGGCCATGCCAGAGACCTGGTGTACGGGGAAGCAAGCACTCTTTTAAAACAGGAAGATGCTGATGGTGATCTGAATCTCAGCACTGATAACACTGGATTTGGGACTTTGAAAATGGCAATTTCTAGATTTTAAGGTTTAAAAATTCAAAAGGAACAATGTATATTTACATGTGTAGATACGTCACTGAAATGCCCATTCTACATGGGGAGGCAAAGAGACTAAAGCCACTGTGTCCTAAGTGAAATCCTCCCAATTTAGCTATTGACAGATGGGAGCGGGGTGGCAGAGCAGCTTGCCTGCCACTGCTTGACGCCCCTCACTCGGCAGCAAAGCTGCCATTCAACATGCTCCACCCGCTCACAGGGCACACAGCCCTGTCATGCAGGAGAGGTTGGCTGGGAAAAATGAAGCCCACAACTGTAAGGCCATACCAGCTACAAAACACCAGCTTCTCCATGATTACTGCGGGACATCAAGTTACCACCTAAAGAAAACAGCACAGAATAGAACACGTGGGGCGATAAAGAAAAGGCATTCGGAGAATGGAAGGCATTGAAATAAAAAATCTAACTACATCCACACATATGTTAGAGGATATTTCATCCATCAGACAACAATAGCTCCACAGGAAAACAGCAATCAATCCAGGAGTGGGTGAGAAGGATGAAAATTGTGGCCAAACCAAAGGGTTAATTGCAAATGAAATTAATTCTAGAGTGAGAAAAATTAACATAGCATAATTATTCTGGGATTTAAATCTGGTGAGATGTCTCAGACTGCAAAATAAAAAGACAAACTAGTTTAAATTAGACATGCAGCTTAAGAGGCATGGGATGACAACTGAGTATAGCCAAATCCAATTAATAGATTAGAGGTCATGGGAATGAGATAGAGATGATTAGAGAGACAGAAAAAGAAAGACCATCAGAAAATAAGAAAGAACAAAGAAAAATGGTGCAGGGGAGACGGGAAAAGTGTTAAGGACTCTATATGGAAAACTACCCTTTGAAATATTTTTCTTACAAGTAAACGAAAACTGAGATTTTGTCAACAGAAGATCTAGCACACACAAAAACACTAAATGGCATAATTTAGGTTAAAATGGAGACACTGGAGAGTAGCTCAGATTCACAGAAAACTATCAGAACCAGCCTGTCACCTATTGTGGATGGAACATTTGAGGCACAGCTGTAAACTATAGGGCTACAGCCTACTAGGTGGGCTACTTGGTGCTCTGACCCAGGCGCCCTCCACAAGAACCTGGTGTCATAGAAGAGTGGCTCCCATCTTGCCTCCAAAGTGCCAACGAGGAAAGCTACCCCTCCTGGAGAAGATAATTGAGTCCACTGCATCTGCAGTTGAATTTCAATCTGCCAAAGGCAATGACTGCCAAATGCAAGAAACGAGAAGGAATCACATCTGACGAAGATGATGTCTTTCCAAATTCTGGAGGAGCCCCACACAAAAAGCTGAGAGAGCTTCATGATCCACACTAGCTGAAACATGGACTGTGGGGGGAGGTGTTTACCTGGGGGGGGGTTGATGACAAGTGTCATCCAAGAAATTCAGCCCAGCACACGGCTTATTACCATAAAAGGGTTGGCAGTTGAAAGCATGGACAGGGCAAACCCAGCAGTGTGGACCAGCAGTGTGAGCCAGTATTGTGGGTCATAACTGTCTATTAGTAGTGCATGCCAGCAGTGTGGGCCAACACTGGACCAACAGTGTGGCCCAGTAGTACATGTTGTAGAAAGGTGAAGAGGGGCCACACAGAAAGAGCCCCACCACCTATCTATGAAGCAATGACACAAAGGTCTATGTTTGGGGTTTATGAGGTCAAAGTCAATGATGCTCTCAAGACATGTTTAGAGGTAGAAAAATGTAGCCATGGTGATGCTGCTAGCCCAGCTGAAGAGGATGCAGAAAAGATTTGAATTCATTAAAACACATGTGTTCATAAGATAGTGATCTATCCCTCAAACTGTCATCAGCTGGTAAGTAGGGGACACATGTGCAGTAAATGCAGAGTGATATGAGCTTTCTTTTTCCATAATTAAAATGTTCTAGAAAATAGAAGTGTACCAAAAACTGATGAATCGTGCATTCACACTGGTGAATCCTATGGTATGTAATTTATGTTTCAGTTTTAAAGAGTGGTCCAAGTATTTCAACCATCAAACATTTTGAGAAAACAGTATCTTTTGATTCAGCTTATATGGTAAACTTGTGATAGATTATAGAAGATAAGTGTGAAAGCTAAGTCGTTGAAAGTAGAATTTAACATAAAATAGACTGTATTTAGAAACTACAGAAAGGAGAGATTGATAGTTTAGTATAAAACTTCTGCATACCAGTATAAGTGAAAAACATGAAAACGTGTTATATAAAAGCAAAATATCTATATCATGTGACAATGATTTAAGATCCAGAATATACAAAATTACACTTTCCAAGCTGGCAAATCAATCCAAATATGGCCTAAAAGGTAGGAAACATCTTAGAATTCACCTAAGACATAGCCACATTTGTAAGTGTCTGAATACCATAGCCATGATCAGTACTAATAAAAAACAGGAAAGCAGACAGTGCTGAACAGCAAGATGTTCCCGAGTGTATTCCAGTGTGCTGGAAGCTTTCATGTAGATGTACAGGAATGACACTCATGTGGACCAGCAGGTGCAAAGAGAAGTTGATGCAATCCTTCGGAAGAAAAATTTGGCAGTGTATTTCAAAATCTGCATATTTAAGCCTAGGAATTTCAAGTCTAAATAAAGCCAGGGGTGGGGGAGGACACGCACACAGAGTGGCTGGGGAAGGGTGAGGGTGCTCACCAGCTTATCTTAGCAAAGCCCAGGAATTCTCAAATGTCCATCTGCAGACAAATGTTTAGCTCACCTCTGTATTTATGGCATTGCACAGCCTCCAGTCCCTTTGCTTGAATATCAAGACATCAAAGTCATTTCCAGGAAGAAATGAATTTTCAAAGTACTACTCATAAGGACCAGAGAGAGAGAGAGAGCTCAGCACCTGCCACCAAACCTGAGTTCAAGTCCCCAGAACCCCTGATGTGGGAGGAGAGAAGTGACTCCCACAAGCTGTTCTTTGACACACAGACACACACACACAGACACACACAGAGACACACACACACA